>PVLC010048649.1:0-10612 GCA_004027655.1 Graphiurus murinus
AGTTCAGGGGCATGCAGCAGAGTGTTTTCCTTAGGGTAGACTCTGAAGGCATGCTTGGGCAGAGGAGAGAGCTGAATGGAGAAGAGAAAAAAAGGGGTCAGAGGATCATCACAAGATCTCCACTAGGCCTGACTTAGGGAGGTACTCCATTGCTTCCTTAGTACCTACTTTAGCCGCGTCATCAAGAATCTGGAAGAGCACCTAGGAGTATCTGATAAAAAGATTAAATAAATGGATAAATGGAATTGTTCTTGACAGTTAATATAACCAAGTCTCCTTCATTCTTTTTTTTTTGTGGTACTGGGGATTGAACTCGGGGGCATTCTACCTCCGAACTATACCCCCAGCCCTATTTTTTTTATTCTTTATTTTAAAACCGAGTCTCACTAAGTTGCAGAGTACCTCACTAGGTAGCTGAGGCTGGCCTCAAACCTGGATCCTCCGGTCTCAGCCTCCCGAATGCTGGGATTACAAGCATGCGCCACCACGGCCGGCTTCCTTCATTCTTTTCATATGTTGACTTTATTGCCACTCCTTTTTCAACTCAAAGTAACTTCACTCTCTTCCTAACCCTTCACTGTCCAATTCTTGGGTTTTATTCACCACTTGCAGTATTGCTCTTATGACTCTTTCCTCTCTCTCAGAATATCTGGAGCCAGGTGTGGTGGTACATGCCTATAATCCCAGTTATAGGGAGGGTAAGACAGGAGGATCACAGGAGTCCAGCCTTAGCAACTTGGTGAGGCCCTCATCAACTTAGTGAGACCCTGTTTCAAAATAAAAAGTAAAATAGGACTGGGAATATAACTCAGAGGTAGAATGCCACTGGGTTCAATCCGAATCCTGTAGGTAATAACTGTAGCATTATGTTACCTATTTTTCTTCCATTTGAAAACAAAAAAAAATCTTAATGCAAATGTTGATATCTAATATGAAAATACATTCATTTCACAGATATATCAATATGATGTTGCTTCAGGAGGTTAATAAAGCATTTATCAATACTAAATTCCATGAATTAAATTATCTACTCCCTTTATTCTGTTAAATAACATGTAAAAAACAAAATATATTCCTTCTTGTATTTTATTTTATTTACTTAATGGGGGGTACTGGGGATTAAACTTTGGGGCATGCTACCTCTGAGCTACTAAATTGCCAAAGGCCTTGCTAAGTTTCTGAGACCGGCCTTGAACCTGAAATCCTCCTGTTTCAGTCTCTCAAGTATTGGGATTACAGGAGTGTGCCACAGTGCCTGCCTCTTTATTTTATTTTAAAACATAATAAGTTTATTTCTGATTGTTTTTCTTAGAAATTATGAATTTTATATGTTCTGCAATTAATTTTATGCACTTAAGTTTATGGGGTTTTTCTTAAACAACAACAAAAACCGCCAGCATTTCAATTTTTTTAAATTTATTTTATGTCAGCAGTACATTTTTCAAGTGGAGGAGCTATGTCAATGGTGTTGGGGAGATGAGTTTTTCAAAGACAGAATTTTAAGTTTGAAAATTAGTGACTAATGGAGCATGTCTGGTAGGTATTTTTCATACAACTTAGCATCATCACTATATAATGATGCAGCTCTGATGTGAGATTAATCCAGACACATGATTTTTCATTCAAAAGTATCATGATGGTAAAACACCATTAAAACAAGAGGGAAATAATAGGATAAAATTTAAAACAAAAATTTAAAAAACAAAAAATTTGAACTAGACTTTTCACAAATGGTGTCAACTCTATCAGATCACAGGCAAAGAGAAAATTGGGAAGAGAATAAAAAATGGCTCAGTAAAACAATGTGGAAATAGTATGTTACAAAGTTAAGATAAACAGGTATCAATTTTTTTTGTTTCCTATGAAGTGTGTACCACTTAAGAACTAAAGTATGATGCACTACGTACCTTACCTCAATTCACAGAATGGAAGAAGATTCACCTTTGGGTTTTTATTCTCCTCAAGAATTTGCACATAATATCACAGGAAAAAAACCTTGACCCTAAAACATCTTCTCATTCTTTCTCTTTGAATATCCCTTAGCTTATAGAGGGATTATTTTCCAAACTAATTCTTATGATCTCCCTTAGAATGAGCCTGAGTCCAGCAAATACATAAAACAAATTTACCCTGTGCTTACATTTATAACACATTGTTAATTTCACATTTACATTTATAGAAGACTTCAGTTTTGTAAATATCTGCTTTGCTAATGGTAACTACATTCTCTGATTAGAGAAGAGAACTTGTTACCCCATATGGGAGCTTAGATAACTTAGCTGGAGAGAGACGAGGCACGTGTCCAAAGACTCATGATCAGCAAGTGATGAATCTTTAACACCTTGTCAACTATGATTTCTATTTTTGATCCCTCTTAATTAAAAATCAGCCTGTGGCCTCTTCAGATTTAGTCACTGTCTGAGTCACTCTACCCTAAGTCAACTATAAGAAAGAGAAAGGCCATGGGCTCACACAATTTAGGTCTCAAGTTGGGACAGTTAAGTCATGAAAGAGTGAACACAGTTCCTACGTTACAGAATTCATAGACTTCTGTTCCCTAACTGAACACGAATGTGCTTCAAATCCTGCCTCCAGACACAGAACCTATCATTTTATAGTACCTACATTCAACATAACACATTTGAAGATAACTTCTTTCCCAAAAGTACTCCAGAGAAGTCATTTTATATTTGCTGTTACCTGAATTAATTATGATATTTCAATACAGCCCCAGTAAATGTATTGATAGACACATCATAGTCTAGAAATGCATCTATTGGAATGCTAACCATGGCTGCAAAGCAGATTATCTTATTTAAAGACACTGGTTTTAAATTTTAGACATTTAATTTAATTATCTTTTCCCAGAAGTATATAAGGAAATCAGAAACCTAGTGTGAATAACATTATCTTCCCAGAAATGGAAACTTGAAAGAGCATTTTTTTTACCACAAACTCAATATTTTTAGTATAATCACTAACTATGTTTTTGTTTTATAGAACCAGTATGATTTGAAAAAAGAATAAAATTGCTTTTAAAGTACAAAAATAATTATGAACCACTTGAAACGTAATGTCTGTGTTTTATTTCTCATCAGAATTCATTAGTGTGTAACATCAATAATTTAGCCCATCATTTGCCAACACTGACTTGGCTCAGTAGTTCAATCATGTAACCCTGTAAACTCACTTTCCATTAAAATGAATGTTGCTGACAAAGGATAACTAAAGAGATACTTCATTTATTAACTAAAGAGGTACTTCATTTATCAACATTTTTAAATTAGGAGTTTGGGGCCACAGAAGCTTAGCTGGATGATTTATTTGAGGAATCTTTATATTAGACCTAAAGACTTGTTCCAAATCATACGATGCTACCCACAAAGATAATCGCATTTCATTTTTCTAACATGTGACTCAGGGCTCTCTCTTTGGAAGCAGGCATAGCCACCTGCAGAGAATCAAATGACTGACCCCAATGAAAACTTGACTGCTTGGTTTAAAATGAACAATCATGCAGCATTCTGTTCTATCTCAATTTACTTTTTTCTGTGGGGCCTATTTGTTACAAAACCTACAATATAATATCTAATATGCAAATATCCTAATGTTGTTAAAATTGATTGGGAGTATTAAGGAAAAAGGCTAAAATTAGCTAATGATGAGTGCAAAGCTCTCCAATATTTACAAATTGTACTTTGGTACAGTGATGTCTCCATTTCCATGAAAGATTGGTTCTAAGACACCACCCTATGGGATACCAAGATCCATGATGCTCAAGTTCTTTGTTTAAAATATTATAGCATGTGCATATAATCTATGTACATTCTCCCACATACTTTAAATCATCTCTAGACTTTTTGTAATACTTAATAAAATGTGAATGCTAAGTAAATGGTTGTTATACTGGATTTTTCAGGGAACAGTGACCAGAAAAGAAGTCTGTACATGTTCAGTAGAGATGCAGTTTTTTTTCTTGGATATTTCTGATTTGTGTTTGATTTAATTCATGAATGTGGAAGCTGAGGATAAAGAGGACTGACTGTACATTCAAATTCCTTGTTATTTGTCCCTGACCTACACTTTTCCAGATTCAAAAGCCTATAGATGTTACTTTGTTCTGAACAAGACTGTTTCATTTTTAGAGCCCACGCTACACCATGCTGCTATGTTGATATCACACAATTTTGGATGCAAAAAGCAAACAGACAGACAAACAAATAAAAACATCTGCAGTGCAGTAAGCAAAGCATGAAAACAAAATTCCTTGTATATGTCAAAAATTTCATCTCATAGGCCTTTAAACATGATTCCTAGCAAATACTGCACGACTGCACTATCCGATCCTTCCCTGCTTTTTCTGGTAATAAATCAAAGGCATGTTTCTTATTAAAGCCCTTTTTTGTACAACAAGGAGGATCTCAGCATTTAGCCTCTAGAGTTGCCAGCTGGCATCTTTCCCTGTTTTGGATCAAAAAGTTCTCAGCCAACTGATTCATTGAAAAGTCAAAATCCAGGGCTGAGATTGGATTATAAAATGTTATCTTTACTATATCAAGACTGCTTCTTTTTCTTATCTCTCTCTTTTTCTTATCTCTCTCTTTTTAACTCTCCTTCCCTCTTTAGAAATATACTTATACTGAAAGATTCTAAATAAGAATGATCCTACACAAAAGTTTTCTCAGGCTCCTGTTACCTTTCTTTTGCCTTATAAAAGTTCAGTTAGGGAGAACAAAATTCTCCCAAATATTTTGAATAAAAAGTTATTCATTTTGAGTGCCCTGTCAGAATATTCTACAAGATTTTCTTGGAAAGAAATAGAAAAGACTGCAGGTTACCAACACAAAGCATGCGGGGTTGAGCCCCAAAGTCACTGTGTTTGCTCAGTTTCTACATCACTCTATACTTTCAATTTGTGTTTATTTTAAGTTGGTGGTCACATATACAAAACAAAAGAAACCTGGGGGAAGAGATTTTGTTGGACCCATTTACAGATAAATTAACTCCCAGAAGGGGTAAGTGAACATGCCTTAGATGTGATTGAGCAGGGTTTAAATCCCATGTTTTCTGATTCTCTATCCATACTGTGTCAGAGGAGTGTGCTGCTACAGGCAGTTAGGACTGGTGGTTGGGACTGGACTTTTCATGGAGGACCATAATAGATAGACAAAGGAACAAATTCTGGATGCAGCTTGTCTCAGACAGTACTTTCACTACTATAATCCAAAATGACTAACACACAACTTAGGGGAAGGATGATTTATTCTCTCACAGTTTTTGGAGATTCCAGGTTCAGCCCATGTGAGGTCAGGGTCTATGAAGCTCAGGGCATGGTGGCAGGATGCAGAGAGAGGGAAAGAGCAAGGGCTCTGCTCTCACAGGACCGGGGGGAGAGCCAGCAAGCAGAGGCATTCAAAGACAAAAGCACAGCCCCTAAGACCACACCTCAGGGACCCACCTTTTCTAGCCAAGCCCCTTCTGCCTACATTACAACCCAGTAAATCCATTACAATGGATTTATTTATAATGAGATTAGAACCCTCATGACTTAAATACTTCAACTCTGAATATCAAATCGTGAGCTCTGCAGGGGACACGATATTTAACCCTAACACAGCTAATAGTGGATGGTAATTTTTTAAGGGTTATAGTATAAAAGTGACATCTTAAAGAGAACACATCCGAGCTAAATTCTCAGTGAACATATTTTGGAAATGGAGCTAAGAAGTCACTATAAAAAATGTAGGTCCATAATTATAATTTAAGATTGTGGATTAGAAGAACAGCAAAGGAAATGGAAAAAAACATGAAAATAATGGACATTTCAAAGACATGATTGTACTGACCTATTAAAATAATTAATTTGTTAGGTGAAACACAGAAGAATAGTAACTAAAACAAAATGACCCAAATCTTTGTAGCTAAGGATAACCAACATAATGAGAATAATTGGTAATTTCAAAGGACAAGAAGGGTTCCATTTAGATTTTACAGGCTTAAGAGACTGAGATCAAACCAGGCATGGTGGCGCACGCTTGTAATCCTAGTACTTGGGAGGCTGAGACAGGAGGATCTAGGTTCTTAGCCAGCCTCAGCTACTTAGTGAGGCCCTCCGCAACTTAGTGAGATCCTGTTTCAAAAATAAAGAATAAAAAATAGGACTGGGGGTATAGCTCAGAGGTAGAATGCCCCTGGGTTCAATCCCCAGTACCGGAAAAAAAAAAAAAAGAGAGAGGGAGAGACTGAGATTATACACAGAGATATCCCATGAGTAACTGAAATACTAATTGGTGTGGATGACCAAGAAAGACTTCATCAACAAGTTCTGTGATCAGACTGTGAATTCATAAAATTTATTCATTAACTCTGAGGAAGTTAATGAATAAAGGCAAAAATCGGAAGAATAAAGACAAGTAACTTAGCAAATTCCTAGTTTCTACTGAAGGGAATCCTGTCATCTATCCAAGGAGAAAATAGGGGAGACCAAGAGCTAGTTAAGCAAACAAAACAAAAATTATAAGAAAGAGGTTTTACAATGGTGGTCATCAGTGTCTGCAACTGCAGCTGAGAACTTGAGTATCATCTTAGCCCCTCCGGTTGCTGTAACAAAATGTCAATGACTGTCTTATAAACAATAAATATTTATTTCTCAGAGTTCTGAATCCTGGAAAGTACAGTATCAAAGAGTTTGTAGATATGTTCAGGGAATCTTCTCACTGAGTCCTCACATGGTGGAAGGAGACAAGGAGATTTCTTGGGATTCTTTTATAAGGCCATAAAATAGCATTCACCTGCCAAAGGCCCCACCTCCTAATACTGTCATATCAGAGATTAGGACATCAACTTAGGAATTTCAGTGGGACACAAACATTCAGATCATAGTATATGGCTTTGAGATATGTTTCTATTATAAAGCACAAAGTTTTCTGAAATTAGCATAAACTTTTTACTGAATTAGCTTATAATTTTAATTTGCAAATTTAACCTATTCATTCCAAGCTATATAGAATATCTATATTTTATTTTAGCTATCCTAAGTGAAATAGATAATGAGTTTATCTTATTATATAATGTATCGTTATTTTTCTTTAAGACTTCCCATGGACACTTATTTAGAACAACGATTTTAGTTATTTTATTATTAGGGGAGAAAGAAGGGGAAAGTGATTTTTCTTGTATTCAACACAAAATTTGTAGAATTTCTTTTGTTTCTTGTTAACCTATTGGGAAATACATGCCAAAGTCATAGTACTTACTAAACTAAGTGGTTTAGTTTATATTTCATTTATAAACTGTATTATATGATATGACATATTATCCAGACTTAAACCATTATGACATAGATAGCTTATGTTGCATTTTGTAGTTATGCATAAAATTTGAAAAGTTTAAATTTTCCAAAGATGCCTGCCAAAATATTGTTTCTCTTATGCACACATAAACATCAGACATGAAAAGAAATACACAGGTGGCCAGCATCTGGGCCTTCAAGGTCCTTTCCCACACATCTGGTTTTATTAAATAGAAATGTTCATGAATGACCCTTAATTTTCCTCATTTCAAAAATAGTTTCAGGCCCCTCACCGGAAACTTCTTGGTGTAAATCAGGCTTGTGATCTCCAGATCTGCCCTGACGTGCCTTAGCTTTTCTTCACGGAATCACCACTTCACCATCGGTGTGTGAAGGCATACTGAGATTTTGTGGAGAGCAGAATTTGGAAGACTTTAGAAGAACAAACCAAATTTACTTGGGAATCTGAGCAGGAGGACCTCAGAAGACGGGACAGGCAGGAGCAAGAAAGGAGGTTCTATGGCTTCAGCAATTCTGGTGAATGTAAAGGAGGAGGTGACCTGCCCCATCTGCCTGGAGCTCCTGGAAGAACCTCTGAGCTTGGAATGTGGCCACACCTTCTGCCATACATGCATCACATCAAACTATCAATCCACAAAAGGCCAAAAAGGAGGGAGCAGCTGCCCTGTGTGCCGAATCACTTACCAGTTTGAGAACCTGAGGCCTAATCGGAATGTGGCCAACATAGTGGAGAGGCTCAAAGAGGTCAAGTTGAGCCCGGAGGAGGGGCAGAAGGTGTCTCACTGTGCACGCCATGGAGAGAAACTCCTCCTCTTCTGTAAGGAGGATAGCAAGGTCATCTGCTGGCTTTGTGAGCGCTCTCAGGAGCACCGTGGTCACCACACGTTCCTGGTGGAGGAGGTGGCCCAGGAGCACCGGGAGAAGCTCCAGGCAATTCTGCAGCAGCTGATGGAGAAGGAGAAGAAATCTGAAGAGTGGAAAGTTTACATCGAAAAGGAGAAAACTTCCTGGAAGGATCAAATACGGGATGAGATGATGAACATCCAGACACAATTTAAAAAAATGAGAAGCATCCTAGACATGGAGGAGAAGAATGAGCTGCAAAAGCTGAAGAAAGAGGAAGAAGGTATTCTGAACAGCTTGGCAGGATCTGAAAATAAGCTGGTCCAGCAGAGTCAGCTGGTGAGAAATCTCATCTCCAGGGTGCAGCAACATTTGGAAGGGTCAACCATGGAGTTGCTACAGGATGTGAATGACATCATGGAAAGGTGTGAGATCTTGACACTGGAGAAGCCAGAAACTTTCCCCAAAACAAACAGGACATTCTTCCAAGCTCCTGATCTGAAAGGGTTTCTGCAAACCTCTCAAGATCTGACAGACATCAAACGCTACTCGGTTCAGGTGAGACTGACTCCAAGCAACAATCCATGTTTTGTCATTTCTCCGGATAAGAGACAAGTAAAATATGTGTTCAATGGTTTGTTAAACAATGGAAATTATTATGAAGGAGTACTGGGCTCCCAAGTTATCACTTCAGGGAAACATTACTGGGAGGTAGATGTATCTAAGAAGAGTGCTTGGCGCCTGGGGTTAACTAGTAAAAGTTTGATCCGTAGCTTAGGAAGTCCCTTTTCTTTTGGTACCAGTACAACGTATCAATCTGTATATAACTACTGGTATATAGAGCTGAAGAATAAATCTGAATATAGTGCTTTTTATTGTGGTAACTCAGGTACCTTGAGCATGATCCCACTTCTCTTGACCCTGCCTGTTGCTCCCCAGCGTATTGGGGTTTTCTTAGACTTTGAGGCTTGCTCTCTCTCATTTTATAGTGTTACATACCCCACGTTTCTCATCTATAAATTCTCTTCATGTTCTTTTTCTGGTGAAGTTCATCCATATTTTAATCCTATGCAATGTCCAGAACCCATGACGATATGCAGTGTGTAGGACCCATAGCCAAGAGCTTGAGCCTTCTCACACTCTCACACTGTCCTGTGCAGGCCCTGGCCCTGGCATGCCCCTCACGCACCTGAGCTCACTGCACCATTTAACCACCTGTCCTCCTGTCTCCCACCATTCCATTTGAATGTCTTTCCCTCATGAGTAATGTGTATGCATTCCATTGTGTCCTATTCCTCCCAATATCTTGTTTGCTTGAAGAGAATCTTAAGTCATTTTCCATACCCCAAAGGAAATGTGAACAAATCCCTGTTAAGAAAGAACAATTACTGACAACTTGGAAAGGTGCCACATACCTGTAATCCCAGTACTTGAAAGGCTGAGACAGGAGGATTACAGGTTCAAGGCTAGCCTCAGCAATTTAGCAAGGCCCTCAGCAACTTAGTGAGACCTTCTTTCAAAAATAAAATAAAGGCTGGGATATAGCTCGAGGTAGAATGTTCATGGGTTCAGTCCCCAGTATCATCCCCCCCCCACACACACACAGAAAGACCAATATTGAAATAAAGCCTCTGTCACAAAAGACAACCCCATTGTTTTTGCCAACAACAAATGACAAAGAAATTTTCTGCCACCTTTCTGTATTATTAAGGACTGTATGTAGGAGTCTGCCAGTAAACATGAGCCCGTAGCAGTATGATAGTTTGGCTGTGATGCTTCTTATTCTTTAAGGGGTTAAGGAGAAATTATCATAAATGGTTTATGTTAAGAATAAATGTTTTGAGCCGGGCGTGGTGGCGCACGCTTGTAATCCCAGCATTCGGGAGGCTGAGACCGGAGGATCTGGGTTCACGGCCAGCCTCAGCTACCTAGTGAGGCCCTCTGCAACTTAGGGAGATGCTGTTTCAAAATAAAGAATAAAAAATAGGACTGGGGGTGTAGCTTGGAGGTAGAATGCCCCTGAGTTCAATCCCCAGTACCGCAAAAAAAAAAAAAAAAAAGAATAAATGTTTTGTGCCCACAGTATCTAATTTCAAGTTGAGTCTCTTTACATATTTGCAGTGTAACATGGAATAATAATACTTAAATGTATGCGCTTATTTTCTTGTAACTGTTATGATGAACACTGCATCTAATGCTTGGCATCAGTGCTAGAAAATAAATTCATTATGTAAAGTAAAAAAAAAAAAAAAAATAGTTTCAGCCGGGCGTGGTGGCGCACGCTTGTAATCCCAGCATTCGGGAGGCTGAGACCGGAGGATCCGGGTTCGAGGCCAGCCTCAGCTACCTAGTGAGGCACTCCGCAACTTAGTGAGACTCGGTTTCAAAATAAAGAATAAAAAATAGGGCTGGGGGTGTAGCTCGGAGGTAGAATGCCCCTGAGTTCAATCCCCAGTA
>PVLC010048650.1:0-10689 GCA_004027655.1 Graphiurus murinus
AGTGGGAGGAGGCTGGGGTTGTATACAGTGACAATGGGGGCTGAGTGTTAGGGAAGAAGGCCTCTCCCAAGCAGGCTGTATTTGTCCATAAACACAGTCGTTCCATGCCTCAGGGCAGGGACAGGGCAGAGACCAGCCCTGTTGGAGCTTCTGGGCATGCACCCCCTCCCCTGAGCACCCCCTGGCGTTTCCACAACAAGCAGGGCTGTGTTCTGTAAACTCCAGTCCCTAGCCAGGCAGCCCACAGAGGAGGACAGGTGTCCTGCCACCACTGTTGTGTGTGTGTGTGTGTGTGTGTGTGTGTGTGTGTGTGTGTGTCCAGTACAGAGGACTGACAGCGGGGCCCAAAGGCCCTTTGTGGGTCCTTGTGATACTGTGTATCTGTTTGTCCTGTCCCTTAGAGCAGACAGGCCCCTCCCGTGGGGGTCATGTGAGGGCCTCAGGTCAGGAGTTTCCAGGACTCTGCGTGGCTTATAGATCTGGGGCCAGTCTTGAAGCCTAAGGGTGCTTGCTGTTCATTCTCTGGTCCTCTTGGGTACCAGTAGGGGATTGCCCATTTTGTGACTGGTTTGCTGTACCACCATCTCCCCTTCTAGTTAATGATTAGAGGGGAGCCCTGCAGACAGCAGCTCTTGATTCCCTCCAACTTGGCCTGTTCCAATAGATCCCCAGTCTAGACTCTTGGTATCCAGCCAAGATAAGGCCCCAGTCTGTGCCCCACCCTCTTGTGGGTGTGCTTGTGTATAAAGGTTGAGGCCTGAGGCCCAGTGGGTTCAACCCAACCTTGTGCTGAGCTGTTACCTAGCTGGCCCTGCTCCCTTCCCGAGACACACAACCAGCCAGAGCACCTGTGGCCTAGTCCTGGGAAGCTGTACCCAGGCCCCCCAGCAGCCTGCTCAGGTAAGGGCCAGGTCACAGTCCCCCTGAAGACCCTGAAGTTGGGGCAGACATGACAGGGCCATCCATCCTTCCCTCCTCTCCTTTTGTGTGTGTGTGTGTGTGTGTGTGTGTGTGTGCGCGCGTGTGTGTGTGTGTATCCTGGGAATTGAACCCAGGGGCATTCTACCTCCATGCTATTCCCAATAGCCCTTTTTTATTTTTTGCTTTGAAACAAGCCGGGTGTGGTGGCACACACTTGTAATTCCAGCATTTGGGAGGCTGAGTCCGGAGGATCCGGGTTCGCGGCCAGCCTCAGCTTAGTGAGGCACTCTGCAACTTAGTGAGACCCTGTTTCAAAACTAAAGAATAAAAAATAGGGGTGGGGGTATAGCTCAGAGGTAGAATAACCTGAGTTCAATTCCCAGTACTGCAAAAAAAAAAAAGAAACAAGGTCTTGCTAGGTTGTCTTGCTAAGTTGCTGAGGCTGACCTTGAATCTGTGATCCTCTTGTCTCAACCTTCCAAATACTGGGATTACAGGTGTGTGCCACCATGCCTGGTTTAGGACCATCCATTTCAAGATGAGGAAAATAGGCTTCTTGGGATCCTTTGGAGGTGGGGAAGTGGTCAAGTCCCTATAATTAGCTGGGTGCCTTAATACAATTCTGTAATCAAGAGCCTAAGGCAAGCCGGGTGTGGTGGTGCACGCTTGTAATCCCAGCATTCGGGAGGCTGAGACTGGAGGATCCGGGTTCGCGGCCAGCCTCAGCTACCTAGTGAGGCACTCCGCAACTTAGTGAGACTTGGTTTCAAAATAAAGAATAAAAAAAAAATAGGGCTGGGGGTATAGCTCGGAGGTAGAATGCCTCTGAGTTCAATCCCCAGTACCGCAAAAAAAAAAAAAAAAGAGCCTAAGGCAAGAGGACTACAACTTTGAGGCCAGCCTGGGCCATTTAGACCCTCTTTCAAAATAAGAAAATTAAGATAGCTGGGATCTCTGCCAATTCTCGGTGGTAGAGTAGTTGCCTAGCATGTGTGAGGCCCTGGGTCCATCTTCACTACTGAGAAAAAGATGTCTGTGGTTCCTGGGACACCCTGACTACCTTGGTGGTTTTTATTTTGGTATTGTGGATTCAATCTAGGGGCATCCTACCTCTGAGTTACACCCTGAGTCCTATTTTATTTAAAATTTTTTTTTTCTATTGGTACTGGGGATCAGCCTAGGGGCATTCTACCTCTGTAGCTCTATTTATTTATTTATTTTGGTGGCACTGAGAATTGACACTAGGGGCATTCTACCTTTGAGCTACAACCCCAGCCCAATTTTATTTTATTATTTGAAAACAGTCTCACAAAGTTGCGGAGGGCCTTGCTAAGTTGCCGAGGCTGGCTTCAAACCTGAGATTCTCCTGTTTAAGCCTCCCAAGTACTGGGATTACAAGTATATGCCACCATGTGTGGCTTTAATTTTTATTTTTTTATTTTTTGGTACTGGAGATTGAACCCAGAGGCATTCTACCTTCGAATTACATGCCCAGCTCAATTTAATTTCTTCTTTGGAAATAGGGTCTTCCTAGGTTGAGTCTTACTACTTGCTGAGGCTGTCCTTGAACCTGAGATCCTCCTGTCTCAGCCTCCCAAGTGCAGGGATTACAGATGTGGGCCACCATGCCTGGCTATTATTAATTTTTAATCAAGGTCTCACTAAATTGCTGGGACTGGCCTCAAATCTGTGATCTTCCTGTCTTAGACTCCCAAGTACTGGGATTACAAGTATGTTCTACCTCTCCTAGCTCCCAGGATGTTTTTGTTGGGCTTTTGCAGGGAATTAGGCAAGCCTTTGGGTAGCAAACACAAGTAATTAGTGGCAGCTGTTTAGTGGAACAGCCATCTGGGAATTAGTCCCTTAAGGGAGGTCTCCTAGAGGCCAAGGGCACTGGACAGGGGCCCCTCAGGCCTTGTTGTTGGAGTGCTGCTACAGGACACTGTAGGTTCTCAGAGGAAGGCCTGGGATAGAGTCAAAGTGCCTGGGGTGGGAGGAGTGCCTGAGAGATCTGGCAGTGACCTTCTCTCCTTGCAGGGAGCCCCTGCCCTTGCCCTACCTGAAGCAGGAGGAGTTTCCCAACATCCCTGGTTGGGGGGGGGCACCCTGCCCCCAGTTCCGGTATGTGCTCTGTGCAGCCACCTCACCGGCCATGAAGCAGCAGCAGGAGACCTTCACCTACCTGAACCAAGGTATGCTGCACTGGGGAAAGGAAGGGGATGCAAGCTAGGGAAGGGGGCCCCGGGTGGGAGGGAAAGGGTGGCTGCCACTTTATTCTCAGAGTGGGGCTCACACATCACCTTAATCACAAATCACTTTAACTTCCCCAGGCCAGTCCTACGAGGTGCAAAGGCTCTATAATCCCTAACTGGGGGAGGTTGCTCAAGGCTGGGTATGACTGTCCCTCTGGGCAGAAAGCCAAGTGCCATCACTCATCACTGTGATGTCAGTCTTAAGCAGAACCCTCTGGAGTCCATTATTTGTGACCCTCGAGACAGTTCAGTGGCCAGCAGGAACTGTTGAGGAAACTGGCACAGATACCTTGAGTATTTTCTCAAGGACAGAGCAGTAAGCAGCAGAATTGAGCACTGGAAGCACATTTACACAGTGTTATTCACACACCTGAGCTTTTCTTTTCTTTCTTTATGTTTTTTTTGGGGGGTACTGGGGATTGAACTCAGGGGCATTCTACCTCCGAGCTATACCCCCAGCCCTATTTTTTTTTTTTTTTTATTCTTTAGTTTTTGAAACTGGGTCTCACTAAGTTGCAGAGTGCCTCAGTAGGTAGCTGAGGCTGGCTGCGAACCCAGATCCTCCGGTCTCAGCCTCCCAAATGCTGGGATTACAAGCGTGCGCCACCACGCCTGGCTTAGCTTTTCTCAACAGATGACCTATTTGGCCACCATCCTATGGCATCAGTGTTCTGTGAGCTAGGGATCGGGCAGTAGAGACAGAGGCAGGTTCCTTTCTCAGGAGGCCCGCCTGCTACCAAGATAAACAAGAAATTAAACAGCCACACACAATGGCGAACAGAGATGTATTCTGTAAAGAAAAGGGTGGAGTAAGCGAGGTGGGAAGGCACTACCTCCTGCTTCACGATCAGGAAAGCGGAGACTCAGGGTCTCTGGTGACCCTCCTGGTTTCACAGCTGGTGTCTGAACACAGATCTGGAGATTCTAGGTCACAATGACTCCTGGTGATGAGGGGCACAGTGGGGGAGAGTGGGAAGGTTGGGGACTGGTTCCCAAAGGCCCTGGCACCTGGTGGCCTGCGGGCCACGCCCTCTGTGAGCGCAGGTGCTGGTGGTATTCCATGATCCGTGCTTGCAGTCTTGCAGTATGAGCAGCAGCAGCAGCAGCTGGAGAGGTGGAGGTGGAGCCGGCCTGGGGACTGCATCTTGGACATTGGTGAGGAGGGAGGGGCCAGGGTCTGTTGTTCAGCTTAGGAGTCCTTGTGGAAAGGGAGGCCGAGCCTTGCCCCCCGCCTGCCACCCTGTGCCTGCAGATGTGCCACTGTCTGTGGGAGTGACAGAAGCTCAGGCACTGCCCTCCCGACCCAACATGGTAGAGTTTCACTGGGATCCAACCAAGAGGACTTCTCTCTTCCTGCAGGTGAGCCTGGAGCTGGGCTGGGAGGAGGCCGAGTTCAGGTAGGTGGCCACACAGGGGTGGTAGCAGCATAGGTAGGAAAAGAAGGTAGGCTTGGGTGGGGTGAGAGGACAATAAGAATGGATCACTGCTTGTGGTGGTGCATGCCTGTAATCCCAGTGACTCCAAAGGCTGAGGCAAGAGGATCAAAAATTTGAGGCCAGCCTTGGCAATTTAGCAAGACCTTGTCTCAAAATTAAAAATAAAATGAAATGGAAAGGGCTAGGGGTGAGCCAGGCATGGTGGCACATGCTTGTAATCCCAGCATTCGGGAGGCTGAGACCAGAGGATCCGGGTTCGAGGCCAGCCTCAGCTGCTTAGTGAGGCACTCCGCAACTTAGTGAGACTCGGTTTCAAAATAAAGAATAAAAAATAGCCAGGTGTGGTGGCGCACGCTTGTAATCCCAGCATTCGGGAGGTTGAGACCGGAGGATCCAGGTTCGAGGCCAGCCTCAGCTACAGTGAGGCACTCCACAACTTAGCAAGACCCGGTTTCAAAATAAAGAATAAAAAATAGGGCTGGGGGTGTAGCTTGGAGGTAGAATGCCCCTGAGTTCAATCCCCAGTACCGCAAAAAAAAAAAAAAAAAAAAAAAAAAAGGGCTAGGGGTGTAGCCGAGTGATAGATCGCCCCGGGTTCTGTCCTCGGTACACTGGTTGAGGATGGAAAGTCAATGGGGTGATTGACAGGGTTTGTTGAATCCCTTGTGTAGCAGAACCCAGAGTCATCCTGCTTTCTTTGCCTCAGGTTCATTGCATTAGCACCGAGTTTACTCCTCGGAAGAAAGGTGGAGAGAAAGGCATCCCTTTCTGCCTCCGGATTAACACCTTCGAGCCCAAGCACCCAAGCCTTCGGGCCCAGCACCCACACTCAGCTGCTGCCTTATTAAGGTGTTCAAGGTACATGCTGCACCAGCTCTTCCTCTGCTCTCCCAGCACGGTGTGGGTTTGGGCTCTGCTCTGCGCCCCCAGCCTGCTGTGCCTCAACTCTAGGCCTGTCTCCCTTTCTGTAGGGGGGGGGGGCTCGACCCCTTAATACTCATCCAACAGAGCCTCCTAAAGGAGGCGGGCAGGTAAAGAAGAGACCTCTGAGGCTTTCTTACCACTCTTGTGGAGCCCAAAGGAGCTGAAACTGAAAACTGTCCAGGAAAAGATCAAGAAAAGACCCGTGCCTGAGAGACAAGTACCAGACTGCATGCGAGAACATGGTCTTCCAGGAGGTGGGTGTTGGGTGGCAGGAATGGGAGCAAAGGTCCTACTTCTTCAGCACTTGCACATCCCCCAGGGCTCACGGCTCCCTAAGGACAGCCCTTGCCCTCGTTCCAGGCTTCCAGGTCACCTGTCCTGTGCCTGCAGTAGGCACTGCTGACCATGCACTCCTCTGCTGACCATGCAGCTCCCTCTGCTGGATGCTCACTGCTTGCTGCTGCTCCTCCAGTCGAGTGCTTCCAACTCCCAACACCTGCCACTGGTTGGCTTTTTTTTGGAGGTACTGGGAATTGAACCCAAGAGCAGTCTACCTCCAAGCTACTACTCTAGCCCTATTTATTTTTTATTTTTTTATTTTTTGCAGTACTGGGGACTGAACCCAGAGACATTCTACTTCCAAGCTACACCCCCAGCCCTATTTTTTAAAATTTATTCTTTATTTTAAAACAGGGTCTCACTAAGTTGTGGAGTGCATCACTAGGTAGCTGAGGCTGACTGCGAACCTGGATCCTCCGGTCTCAGCCTCCCAAATGCTGGGATTACAAGCGTGCGCCACCACGCCTGGCCTTTTTTAAAATTTGAGAGTCTCACTAAGTTGTGGAGGGCCTTGCTGAATTGCTGAGGCTGGCTGCAAACTTGAGATCCTCATGTCTCAGCTTGCCTACCAAGTATTGGGATTACAGGTGTATGCCACTGTGCCTGGCAAAACTTTTTTTCTTGTGGTAATGGGGATTGAACCCAGGGGCATTCTACCTCCAAGCTATACCCCCAGCCCTATTTTTTATTCTTTATTTTGAAACAGGTTCTAAGTTGCAGAGGGCTTCACTAAGTAGCTGAGGCTGGCTGCGAACCTGTGATCCTCCTGTCTCGGCCTCCCAAGTACTGGGATTATAAGCATGAGCCATCACGTCCAGCTGGCAATTTTTTTTTTTTTTTTTTTTTTTTTTTTTTTTTTTGTGGTACTAGGAATTGAATCCAATGATGCTCTACCCTAGCTTTTTATTTTGAGACAGTCTCGCTAAGCTGCCCAGGCTAGCCTCTACCTTACAATCCTCCTGTCTTAGTCTTGTTGGAAGTGGGAGTGTGCGTGTGCATGTGCATGCACGTATGAGACTGGGGATTGAACTCAGGGGCATTCTACCTCTGAACTACACCTCCAACTTTTTTTTTTTTTAACAGGGTTGTTGAGAATCTAAGTTGCTGAGGGTGGTCTCAGACCTGAGATCCTCCCAACCACTGGGAGTACAGGTGTGCACCACCACACCTGGCGACTTTGTGGCTCTTATGAGACATCTGGAAGGCAATGGTGAACAGCCACCACTGCCCTTGAAAGGTCCAGGCCACCTTGCTCTTTTTTTTTTTTTGCGGTACTGGGGGTTGAACTCAGGGGCATTCTACCTCTGAGCTATACCCCCAGCCCTATTTTTTATTCTTTATTTTGAAACAGGGTCTCACTAAGTTGTGGAGTGCCTCACTAGGTAGCTGAGGCTGGCCGTGAACCCGGATCCTCTGTTCTCAGCCTCCCAAATGCTGGAATTACAAGCGTGCGCCACCATGCCCGGCTGCCACCTTGCTCTTTGTTGCCCAGTGTTCACCATGGCCAAAGCCCACTGCAGAGCTCCACCTGCCTCTCAGCTGTCTTCCTCTGACCTCCCCCAACTCCTGCAGGCTCCTGTCCCCAGAGAGGTAAGGCAGGATGCACGTGTGTGTTAATCTCTGGGGTGACAATGAAGAACCCCTAGTCTCAGGCTGAGCATGCAGTGAGGCTTGGTGGGGAGTGCTCTGCTTCCCAGGGCAGGCCTGGCCACAGAGGGGTGGCTAACTTGCTCTGCAGTCCCTGAGCCTCTGCTCCTCACAGGCTTTGTTCCTCACCATTTGCGTAGGACAAGTTGGGGTGCAGTCCAGCTGAGGTGAGTTTCTCACTCCCCAACCACTATCCAAAGCCCTTTTGGGGATTCACCTCTTTCCAGAAGAGCATCACCCTGACCCCTGGCGGCTGCTTGTGGAATGGCCACTGACTAATTTACCTGATGGGACCTGTCAAGAGGAGCCATCCTCTGACTTGAGAGCAGCCAAGGGATGGACTGTTTCCCTTCCACCTGTTCTTAGCCTAAATCTATGGTGTCACCTGGGTGGCCCTCTTTATGGCTCAGGACCTGAATCCTACAGCCTCCATCTCAGAAACACAGCAGTGGCTGCATTGGCACCGGTTCTCCAGCTATTGCCGGATACTGGCCAACTTCACTGGTGAGGCTGGGCTTTGGCAGGGACCAGGCCAGACTGAGGGTGGGACACTCAGGCAGGAAGCCTGGCCATCTTGATTTGCCATGTGTCCATCAATTACCTTTTGTTAAAGACCGTGCATTTCCAGGCAGGGTATTATCCCAAGTAACTTATATACTGCCCCTTGAGTAGAGGGCCCATAGAGGTTAAATTACTTCTGCCCAGGGACACACAGCTAGCAAGTGGCAGAACTCAGATTTGAATCTTAGTCTGATTCCCATGTATGGGTATGCCAGGGCTATTTGTGGACTAATGAACTGGGTCTCTTGCCTGCATCCTTGATCCCAGGCCTCTTCCCCCAATCTGGCCCTGACTGTACAGGCACCAATCTGTTGAAGCTTACCCACCAGGACCTTATCCAGCTCTGTGGGGCTGCTGACGGGATCCGTGTCTGCAATACTCTTAGAGCCAGGTGCTGGGCACTGCCAGCAGGGCCCCCTTCCCACTGTGGTGGCCCTTATCAAGTCAATTAGCAGGTGTATTGCACAGACTTTTGAACTCAAAGTCACCTTAATGAGCAATGGTAGAGCCACGGGTTGAATCCCTAGCACCCCTCCTCCAAAGGTTAGGTTCCCGTGCCTTCCTATGACTATCCCAGCTGTATCAATCAATTTCTGGGGATGGGTTCATTTATTCTCCCTTCAGTGTTCAGCATTTATGAAGTGCCTAAGAACTGCTTAGTGATGGCTGGCTGGTGGTGCACACCTGTAATCTCAGTACTTGGGAGGCTGAGACAGGGATCACAGGTTCAAGGACAGCCTCAGCCATGAGACTCTCAGCAACCTAGAGACACCCTGTTTCAAAAATAAAAGACTGGGTGTGTAGCTCAAGGGCAGATCACCCCTTGGCTTAATTTCTAGTACCCCCCCCAAAACCCCCCAAACTTACTGACCTTTCCCCATAGACCTGGAAAGAAGCTGGGGTCTTTCCCAGGGAGAGGGGCTAGAAGTGGGAACTGAGTTCTAGTATGAAGGGCTGATACACAGACTGATTTCTAGTCCAGGCCTATCCATCACCAGCTGACATTATATGTGGCTCAAGAGGTGTCTAGGGAAGAGGATGAGATTCCTAAGAACCCTGACTCAGGTTAGGTTCCAGCCTCTCTCCAAAAGAAATTTGGATGTGGCTGCACCAAACCTTTCTGGTCTTGGGAAAGGGTGATGCCCCACTTCCCTGGGACCCAGGATGTTTCCTAGGCACTCCCTTGCCTTCTGTGAGCAGAGCAGTCCTCCCCTTCCTGGATGTCTCCTTGGGTTTATCCCACCATTTTTCTCCCCACACCCATCTGGTTTTTGTCATTCCATTAGTATGTGGGATTAGATCATAGTAATCTTGTACTTGGGTTTCAGTGATGCCTGTTCCTTTTGTAATCCTTCCTGATTTTGGCCTCTTTAAACTGGGGATTCCCCTCAGTCTAGGCCTTCCCAAAGGTGAGGAATAAAAGGAAGTATTTTTTCCTTCTTTACTTTCTCCTAAGGCCACTCTGTATGACTCTTCCTTTCTCCACACATAACTATCCTGGCATCCTGGTTCCCTCTGGCAAGTCACCGGGCTCAGACCCAAACTGGCCTGGCTCCTGTGCAATATGCCCCTCAAGCTTTGGCCAAGGGGTCTCTCTGGATGAACTCAGTGCTGTGGAGTTGATGGGGAAACTGGCTGAGCTCTTGGCTCTCCCAGCCAAGCAGATCCATGGCCTGTTCCACTAGGGCCCTAGGGGGATCCTCACTCTCCTCAGCAAACAGGTAGGAGGGCAGATCTCTGCCACCAGTCTCTAAGGAGGCTCTGATTGCTCCTCTTCAGGCCCAGCTTCCTCTTTTCCATCCTGGCTCATTCTGTTTGGCTCCAAGGACAGGAGTGTCTTCTTGATTCCTCCCTTACAGATGGTCCAGAACCTTAAGGATGAGTCATACTTTGTGGCAGTGGTGAAGAAAGGTAGGGGTTTACAGGGAGAGGAGTGTCTGGCTGGTCTAGAAAAAGTGGTAAGATTGTTAAGTGCATATTCTATCTCCTAGATGAGATCAGAGGGAAAGGTAGGGTCCCCATTCTCCCCTACCCCTGCCCAACCACCATACTGGGCACAAGGGTAGGGGTCTGCTGACCACCACCTGGAAGTGCAGCTCCAACCAGTCTGTGTGTGGCCTGGACACTCAGATGCCTGCCTTCCATGCGTCCTGCCACGCCAACACTGGCAGAAGAGGCAAGGAAGAGGATATGAAGCGAGGGTGTTAAAACGCCTGGTTGCAGCTGCTTGGACCTGCTGATCTCAGTGGTTCCCTTTTTACTGCTTCCAGTGCAGAATCCAGATGGCTACCACTTGGTTCTGATGTAGGTCCAGGGGAGTTCTGCCACCTAAACAAGTTGACGTCAGCCTGGTTCTGTGCACACCAGAAGCCTTGTTATAATGCTCAGATGATCCCCAGGTTCCAGGTGAAGAGCCAAATTGTGTCTTAATCCTGGGGAGGAGGTGTGCAGCCTCTAGCCCCACTTTTCTTTCTGTTTAGGAGAAATGGTTGGAACCTTGACACAGCCTCCCTTGCCCACTTGCTGGCTGAGCTTGAGAGGCAAACAAAACAAAACAAAACACCCGCTGGCAATATGGATAAGGTGCTTCTGCCATGAGCAATGCTGGC
>PVLC010048651.1:0-10695 GCA_004027655.1 Graphiurus murinus
TCCTTTTTGTTTTAATACTGTGGATTGAACCCAGGGCCTAGCACATGCTGGGAACATGTGCTCTACCACTGAGCCACATCCCAAGCCCTTTCTTTTTTAATTTTGAAAGAAGGTCTCATTAAGTTGCCCAGGTTGGCCCTGAACTTGCAATCCTCTTGCCTCAGCCTCATAAGTGGATGGGGTTACAAGGCGTGTGCTCCTGTGCCCAGCTCAAACAACCTTTGTGATCTCATAAAGTGAAAGGAGTCATCCTCGGTAATACCTTTTATAGATAAAGAACAAAATTAAACTACTTTAGGCAAAGGAACAAAAACCAAATTTATTCCTCTACATTCACCTCTTTCCTGGATGCCTTGACAGCTCTAATACTATGTAGGTGCAATTTTAATCAACTGTGGCAGAAGAGAAAGAACTCCAAATTGCAAAGTAGATATCTTAATAGAAAAATTGTGTTTTTCTTTCTTATATATAGGTATTCAAATACATAAAATCTAATATATCCTTTCAGATTTTTTACTATAACTTTTAATTAACCCTCTAAATTTTTTTGTAATATAAAAAAATCAACTCTTTACAAAAACAGATATTAGAGACAGAAATTGGGGAATTGTAGGAAAGATAATTTAAATTTTGTTTTATTAAGAAAAGCCAGCCAGGATGGTGGCATAAACCTGTAATCCCAATACTTGGAAGGCTAAGACAGGAGGATCTCAGGTTCAAGGTCAGCCTCAGCAACTTAGCAAGGCTGTCAGAAAATCAGTGAGACTGATTCAAACTAAAAAATAAAGTAGAGCTGTAGATGTAGCTCTGAGGTAGAACATCCCTGGGTTCCACCCCTAGCGCCACACACACATGCACAAAAAGTATGAGGGGGAGAGTATAGTACAGAGGTAGAGCACGTGTCTAGTATGAGGGATGCCCTGAGTTCAATCCCCAGCACAGTGCAAAAGAAAAAGGTATGAACCAGTATTTATACTATAAAGAAACAAGCTCCAAATTAATAAACATTTAAAAAAAAAAATCCTAACATTGATTAGATTAATCCATTCCAAATTGTCCGAATAAAGAACTGACAGAATGTTAATTTTTCTTCAGAAATGTATTTTTCACCATTAGTACAGAAATACTTATAATGTACTTAAAACTATAATGCATGGCCTGATTACACAGGATGTTTTAGAAAACAGAACATTAAACACTACAATATAATTAAAATTTACTTTTAATATGATGACTAAGAAGGCACTTACCTGCATGTGGTCACCAGCCAAAACAACCCGAGTGTTTTTAGTTGCTAATGCTAGAGGCATAATGGTTTCACACTCCATGGCCTGAGCAGCTTCATCTAATAGGATGTGTGTAAAGAACCCTAGAAAGTATAGCACAGAAACAGCAAAGTGTATCACAGCAGCAATAGAGACAGACATAGCTATCTTCTGTGAAGGAAAGTTTGGTTTCTTAAGCTAAGAGTTGTGATTATTTTTAAGGCCTATCCTCAATTTAGACAACTATCCATTTAAAATCATTAAAAAAAAAAAAACAGGTTAAGAAGAATAACGTTTAACTCAATAACAGGCACATAACCTTTGTATCTGATAAAAATAGCTCAAAGACTGTTAAATTCCTACATATAGAAAAGATTTTAAGAGTATAATATAGTGGCTTTTGACAAAAAGCAGCACAAATGGGCAACTGACAGCCCTAAAGCTCTTTCATTACTTATTTGGCAAAACACCAAAAATAAGAAACTTTATTCTAATCATGTATGTTAGGCATTAAAATAAAGAAAATCAGACACAAATCTAACATAAAAGAAAACATAACCTGATGGAAAACAAAGTATATCTTATTGATAAATTCACTAATTTGATTATTTGGGTTTATTTTTCATGTACTGTCATGCATCTCTTAACAGACATATGTTTCAAGAAATGTGGCACTAGGTGATTTTTCATTGTAGGAAAAAATTTTGTATTTCTTAAATCTAGATGTTATAATATGGTGTACATGGTATACACGCGCCCGCACGCACACACACACACACACACACACACACACACACACACACACACTTTATTTAGCCTATTGCTCCTAAGACTATGATGAACAAAACCAGATTAAATCAAACAAGAGGAAAAGATGCCCTAGCAAGACACAGTGGACATGAAATGTAGGAGACCGTAACATGGCACACTGTTACACAGTAAACTTTTTGTATAAGGAGGAGTACATGATAAAGTAACAACAACAAAAAAATGGGTGCAGTAATGTGTGCCTGCAGTCCCAGCTACCCGGGAGCTGAGGCGGGAGGATCACTTGAGCCCAGCAGTTGAAGGCCAGCCTGTGCAACCTAGCAGGATCCCATCTCAAGAAAAAAAAATCCATAAACCAGGAACACAGTCGTCTATCATCATCATCGAGCACCGTGCACAGTACATAATTGGATGTGCTATACTTTTACATGACTGGCAGCACAGTAGGTTTGTTTCCACCAGCATCACCAAAATCACTTGAGAAATGTGTTGTGCTACAACTTTGTGATGCCTGTGATGTCACTAGGCAATGGGAATTTTTCAACTTCATTAGAACCTTATGGGACCACCATCACATAAGCAGTCTGTAGTTGACTGAAACATCAATATGTGGTACATAAGTGTACAAACATAATTTTTTAGTCTAAGATCCTACCCTAGTTTAAAAAAAAATCAATACTCTGCAAAAAATAGTGACTGATAGCCGGGCGTGGTGGCGCACGCTTGTAATCCCAGCATTCGGGAGGCTGAGACGGGAGGATCTGGGTTCGCAGCCAGCCTCAGCTACCTAGTGAGGCACTCCGCAACTTAGTGAAACTCGGTTTCAAAATAAAGAATAAAAAATAGGGCTGGGGGTATAGCTCGAAGGTAGAACGCCCCTGAGTTCAATCCCCAATACCACACACACACAAAAAAAGTGACTGATAACAATTGTCAAAAATGTGCATTATCAAATGCTCCCCAGATAAAGCACCTACTGTAGGAGGCATTCCAGGTCTTGGTGACTGCTGTCACTCAAGGTAGGGCACATCTCTGTATGTGCAAGAAGGAGGAAAAAAATCCCTTTGCCCCTCAGGTGGGGAAAAGAGGCGAAAATCTCCTTGGTGACTCAATGAAGGAAGATGTCGACCCACCACACTGCCAACTAAGTAAGAGAGGACGAAGGCTGGCTCTCTTTTTACTGGCATAACAAAGGACAGTTTCTCAACAGAATGGGTAGTGGTAACTCCAAAGGCCACTGGCATAATGGATAGCCAGCTTCCTGTAAATTAGCTCAGAAACCTAGCCTCTGCTTCTATTCCTACTGCTGTGAATATCAAGACTTACAAATAATCTGCTTATACAATTCTCTAAAGCAGACTGTGTTTAGGTTAGGAACTTTCTAAATCTTATTGGCTGACAGTAACAACCATTATCATCATTCATTCAGACAAATGGCCATGAATGACAGCACAAGCAACAGTAACTGTGGTTTATCAACAGTGGCCAAAGCATGATACAGACAGATTCCGGGTTTCTTCCGGTTGAGGGGAAGTTGTGCTTTTGTTCTAAAAGATTAAGAACACTGGCTATCTAAGCATGAAATCAAACTGGAAAAACTCGGACTAGTGAAAAAAATCTATTTTCATTAGATAACTTAATTAAATAGGGCCATGCTTCCATTAGGAACTAGAGAAATCATGAAAACACTGACTACTGTGCCTCAGCTAGACAAGGTCACTTGAATTAAGCAAGATGACTTCATTTAATTCTTAGTTTTCTTATCTGTAAAACAATCCTTGAAAAGGTTGATATGAGAATTAAGTAAGATAAAGTATATACAACATCTAGAACCAAGGACCTAGTCCACTTCTAGTAAGGATAATTATACCCTACCTCCAAAAGCCATTCTTTACTCCTTCTCACAAAACTATACTGTTTATGAGGTTTGCATTTTTAATCTATGTAGCAAATATATAAATTACAATCACAGAGTAATGAGACTGATTTTTAAAAAAAAAAAAACAAAATTTACATTTCAAATAAGTGTTGTTCCAATCAAAGATGTCACTTGGGCTAGTGAGGCACTCCGCAACTTAGTGAGACTTGGTTTCAAAATAAAGAATAAAAATTAGGGCTGGGGGTGTAGCTCGGAGGTAAAATGCCCCTGAGTTCAATCCCCAGTACCGCAAAAAAAAAAAAAGATGTCACTTGGGACAAAATATAACTCATTCCAATGATGCTGCCACCGTTCAAAACATTTTTGAAACTCTGCCTTTATAACTGCCCTCACCATCCATGAGCTGCATGCACAAGAAAACAAGTCTCATTATGTGAGAGGCATTTTACCCCTAACAGTATTGCCCAGTTTGATCACCTACCTTATTCATCAGACATGTCTCAAAAAGATTTTGAAGCTTTTCTAAAAATAAAATCTACCCTCAATAGAAATTTTGAAAAAGGCTGGCCACCATTCCTTCACAGAAGATAAACAGAGTTAGTTTATTACGGGCCTCCAGGTGTCTATACCCTGGGCAAGGTGCCAGGAATACAAGGTGAAGAGAACAGTCTCTTCCTTCCAGGGACTAAGATGTTCAAAAGAATTTATCACTGGCTCTGAAAGCAACTCCAAAAGGAGAAGGCAAAAAATTTTGAGCATGTCAACAATTATAATATGGCAGTAATAAATGAGTATCCTAACTTAAAGTGATACTATGTTTTTTTTGTTGTTGTTGTTGGGTTTTTTTGTTCTGGGGGGTTTTTTGTTTGTTTTTTTCGGTGGCACTGAGGATTGAATCCAGGACATTCTACCTCTGGGCCACACCCCCAGCCCTATTTTACTTTTTCCTTTGAAACAGTGTCGTGCTACATTGCTGAGGCTATCATCTCACCTGCAGTCCTCCTGTCTCGGCCTCCTAAGTACTGGGAGCTACCAAGCCTGGATCTGTGATAATACTTTTTGATGGTTAAGTTCTACCATATTTATCAAAACGATTTATCATATATCTGTACTCACATTAGACTGATTTACATAGCTCCAGTACACAAATAATATTGTTATAAAAAATCCCAAAATTGTCTCCATATTATGATACAAAAGCAACTTAAGATAAAAACTTGAGTAAACTATAAAAAGAGAAACATCGCCACTGCCCAAATTTGAATTCTTCACATGATCATTAATAAATACCACCTCACCAATTAGAAAACATATTGAACAGCAGTCATGAGATGTCTCCACTCATGGTTGGATATTTTTTTTTAGTACAGGGCCACATGGTGTATATTTAGGTTTTGTGGGGCCAGTCTGTGCCACAACTACTCAACTCAGGTGTTGTGGCACAAAAGCATCCACAGGAAGGAAACAGGTAACTAAGTGCACCTAGAAGGCTGCCAGCCTCTGCTCTAATCCAAACACACAAGCCCTAACCCTGTGAGACACTGTAGCTCAGTCTGAAGTTGGCATACCAGGTTCAAGGTCCAACTGACAGAGGTACTGGGAAGTATTCAACGTCACCACCACCACTCGATGTTTAAGAATATCATCTTTCTGTGGCATCTGAAAGGTGGAATGTGCGCTTGAGATCAAACAGTACTGATGCACAATTGGGTGGACAGTCTTTACCCAGCGATTTCGGAAATATACCCTACAAAAGAAGAAAAGACTTCCGATTTACATTTATCCATATCTTAACAGTATCTGATTATTAAAATACTGGCATTGTTATTTTAAAACTAAAATATCTAGAAATTAGCAAATAAATCTTGTAATCATTAGCACTCTATTGGATTAGAATTTAACATAAACTGCCACTGTGTCCACTGTGACTTCCCACCAAAAATATATAGGGGGGGCGTAAACAGGGCACAGGTACTACCACAAAATAAATACCTAACAATTTTTAAGGGTTCAGATTAATCTTACAACAGAAATGACACACAAACATAAGTTTTACAAGCATCATAGTTTTTCAATTAACTTTAAAGCTATTCTATTCTGGAATTCTTTCTAGAATATTCCTACAAAATATACTGAATATTTTAATAATTCCTGCTAATAAAAACATGAAATTGCATACTTATCACAGAAACTCAAGAGTTATTTATATTTTACTTTATGTAATTTCCTATACCTGTATCTAGACATCTGTGTGAGGTTCTGAAAATTTAAAAATAAACTTAAATACTGAATGATCAGAAAGAGTTCAAATCTTAAAGTGCATCTCTTCCATTAATTGCAAAAGAAAAAGATTAATAGGCCTCATGCTATAGATTACTAAGATACTATAGAAACGACTCATCCATCCATCTACCACCATCCCTAACAAAAGATCTATCGGGTGTCTACTAGGCTACAGCACAAAAGCAGACCACACAGGGCTTGGGAGTAATCATAAAGGCTTTGTTTGGATTTACTCTGAAGGCAGTCACATGACAGGACTCATGTTAGAGGACCACTCAACTTCTCTGGGAAAAATATATTGAGAGAGAAAGTTGGACAGTGGTGTGCCCGTAAATGTTTAATAACCAGTTTGCAGCAGAGGCTGGTTGGTAGTATTTGCTGACTTCTGTGGCATAAAAACTATTACCAAGGCCAATTTCAAGCAACCTGTAAGGTGTCACTGAATGTGAACGTGGGAAGCTCTCACAAGCCAGTACAAGCTGACTCCAACACACCTGCGTGTGGGATGGAGTTGAGCCCAGGGAGAGAAGCAGGGAGGCCAGTAAGGAGGCTACTGCAAAGTCTGGACAAAAGAAGATGTGGCTGGGCTAGAATGTTAACAGTGAAGATGAGAAAATGGTCAGATTCATCAGACATTTTCAGAGTAAGGCCAACAGAATTTATTGATGAAGTAAAATTCCAGAGAAAGAGTATAATTCCATGCTTCTGAAACTAGATGAATGCTGATAGCATTTACAAAGGTGGAGAAATAAACAGAAGTCAAGTGAGACTTGGGGGTTCAGTGTTAGACATATTCAGTGGACATCCAAGTAAAGATATCCAGTACACAAGAAAATGCATGTTTGGAGTTCAGGAAAATGGCTGGGTGCAGTGATAAGCCACTGGGATAACATGAAATCTTGAGACTAGATGAGGTTATATGGGGAATAAAAAAAAAACTAGCAAAAAAAAAAAAAAAAAGAATGACCAATGGGCAAGTAGCTTGGAAGTAGTAGAATGTTCCAAGGTGCAATCCCCAGCACCACAAAAAAAAAAAAAAAAGTTCTGGGCCTGGGCAATTAGCCACAGAGGGTGCCCAAGTTCAACCCCAATTACCCCTCAACCCACCATGTAAAAAGTACTTAATTGGCACCAGTTAAGTAATTTGCACCTTTCCTAGAAAGAGACCAACCCACATATCCCATGTGATTTTATAAAAATTCTTAAAATAGGAGATAAACTGGCCAGGTGTAGTAGTGCATACCCCTTAATCCCAGTACTTAGGAGGTTGAGACAGGAGGATTGCCAGGTTTGAAACCAGCCTCAATAATTTAGCAAGACTCTCAGCAATCTAGCAAGTCTCTCTTTCAAAACAAAAAATTTAAAAAGGGCTGGGGGTATAGTTTGGAGGTAGAATGCCCCTCGGTTCAATCCCCAGTACCACAGAAACAGAAAAAGAGAAACAGAAAGACAAAGAGTCTGGCAATATATAACTTTAATTCACTGAAATCTTATCCATGTATTGACTTTATATACAATATACAACTTTTCAAAATGTTATTACTTAGGTTAAGAATCAGAAAGACCTGATCCCAGAAGAAAAGTATTTCTTTAAAGACCTATGCAAAGCAACATGTGCCTTTAATTTACCCAGAAAGCAGCAAAAACACCTTTTCTCCAAAGACAACCTCTCCCAACTATCCTAACTTTGCCAGAACCAGATGCTGATCCTTAGAATCATGCACTGAAAGAAAGTGTTCTCCCCTGTCATTTTTAAATCTAATTCTAAACGAACACTGAAACTAAATGTAATTTAAAATGGTTTCGACCCAGGTGCAGTGGGGCACACCTGTAATCACACTTCTTGGGAGAATGAGACAGGAGGATCACAGGTTTGAGACCAGCCATAGCAACTTAGCAGACTCTTTTTAAAAAACAATTATTTTTTAAAGGGCTGGGGGGTATAGCTCAGAGGTAGAATGCCCCTGGATTCAATCCCTAGTAACCTCCCTCCAAATTAAATGGTTTCTAAAACCCCATCCCCCAATATTTTAAGCTCAGCTCAACTCCTGGCAACTAAGAATTTTATAAATTTTAAGGATACGCACGTATACTTAATCATATTTACTACTGTTATTTACTCTGGCAATTCTCACATAATCATATTTAGGGTTTGACTACTCAGTGCTATGAAGACAGCACACTCTTCATTAGCCTCGCTCCCTAGAGATGCCTCTCCTTCTTGGTCATACACAGACACTTGGTGCCCTCTTGTGTTCTTTCCCCTGCTTCCTGGGATAATTCAGATAAAGCTGATCTCCCCAGAGGAGTTACTCATTCTAACTTTCCCTACTCCATCTCCCAAAACCTTTCACATTTGTAGTTCAAGAGGAAAATTATAAATTAATCTGAGTTAATGTAATAATAGATGGGGCTAATAAATCCTAAAAAGCCAGTACATTAATTGTAATCTTCCTAGGAAATACATCTGGAAGTTAACACCATTCCCAAAGAGAAAAACAAAATCAAAACGTAGGGACACATAAAGAAAATATGTGGGTAAGTCAGACTTCTCCTCATTTTCTAAATGAAACTTGCATTTGCATGCATTCAAGTATTTTTCCATCTCAGACTGAACCACTCATTAGGCTTATAAAGAGGGAATATCTTTTTCTGGCAGGCAAGTTTCTGTATTTGGGCTGCTACTACTAATCATGTGTTCTAGTGGAATATAAGTTCTTATTCTACATGTTTGGATGTAATACATGTTAAAGTAGAAACTCCAAAAAATAACTTCATATGGAAAAAGCTAAATATAACCTAGCAAAATGATGGATTATAAAGTTCATCAACAGCTAGCTCTATCATCCCAAACATCAAACGACCTGTGCTAAGTTGCCCGTGATTTGAGGGGCTTTTCTCTACTGTTTCCCAGCAAGTGGACAATGATATCTGGGACTGTCACCATCCCATGCAACACACACAAACACACACTACAATAAAAGCAAATAAAACAATTTATATCCATCAGAATAAAAACATTTATGCAAAAAAGTATGCCTATTCAGCTTTCACTTGTGAACAAAAGATTAGAATCTAAAGCAAATTAGTTACTAATGGATTTACCCTTCAATAAATTCTGCATTTTCACTTCTAGTGATTATATACATTTGATACTTTCTTCTTAAATACAACTAGATTCTACTTAATTACTTCTGCTTTGATTTCTAGAATAAAAATAAAATATAGCATAAAAATCTGTATTAACAGGCCACATTACTTTTTTTCTCTCCTTTTTTTAATGTGATTCTAAAATCATTAGAATGGTTTTGGTTACAGTTATTAAAGAATTAAATAGCATAAATTCATCTTTTCAGGCCTAGACTCAACTAGAAATAAAAACTTAGTGAATTATGAATCAAACTGTGGTTAGAAATTAATTTGTAAGCATTAATAATAGCTTGAATAACCTAGGCCAGGACATATTAGTTTGTAAAATGGCAAAATTAAACATTAATTCATATAACAATGAAAGCAAATGATATACTAAGTAACCATTTAATGATGCTTTATTGTTTTCTGAAGAAAAGGATTTTTATTCCCCCTCAATCTTGTATTTAAGTACACTTCATGTTCACAAATACTCAAAGGACGTTTCTATATCAACCTAAAATTTTCTTTGACATTCTGTCTTTAAGTGATAGCAGAAAGTTGTAAATATCAGTCAATTACATTTTGCTACAGAAATCATTCAGTATTTCATGCTTCTCTAATGTGTAGCTTCCATGAAATTACCAGCATGATGACGGTCAAAATTTAATTTCCGGAAAGAACTGTTATTAAATGACTACTCTGCCACACTAAATATGCTAGAATTTTAATTAAATTAAATTTGATTTGAGCAAATAACCAGCTTTTAGAGGTACATATCAAAAATTACTCAGGTTGTAACAACATTTTTACACACAAAACTTAAAAAAGGATGTCTTTATCTGTACTTAATGTTTAAGAAATGAATGAGCAAAGGTTTTTACATTTGCCTTAAATGATTTCTTCAAAAGATATAACCTCCAAATGCCAATGCACAATTAAAAGATCTGGATATTTCCAAAGTTACTAAAATCTTTACAGACACCTTTTCTTAAGAATAACAAAGTATGATACAGATATATAATAAGCCTTAAAAAATACCTGAGAGGTCTTGCCTGGGGATTGCCTGCTTCTACATATGGATGTAAATAATCCTTTATGTAGAGATCAGCAGCACTATTAGAATGGGTGCAAATGAGAATCCTGCTGAAATAAATGGTGCAAATAAAAAGAATGATAAAACACAAAACTATTCAAGCACTATAATACCAAAAGAAAGCAGTGGCCATCTTAATAGTATACATTTCCTTGAACTTAGTATTCTAACATATCATTAGTGGTGCCTTTAGGAAATTACATTACACTTTAAGCTAAAAAGAAAGCTACCCAAAACTATTTTAAAATCCGTCATATAAAAAATACATTTTCTAG
>PVLC010048652.1:0-10677 GCA_004027655.1 Graphiurus murinus
TATTTCTTTCCAGCTCTCTCTGCATTCTTTCTGGAAGTTTTGTATCGCTTCTATTATTAAAGATCTGAATTGTCCTTCTGGTAAGCTCTGCCAATCAGTGTCATTGAGTTCTGTTATTGTGGGGTCGTGTTGACTCATTGTTTCTTTTGTGTTTCTCCTTCTCATGGTTTCCCTGTTCTTAAATTTATAACTTTGCTGCGCTTGCACGCTTTCCCTGAATTTGTAGGTTTCTTATTTTTATTTTCTCTCTGTGAATGGTATATTGTACTGAGTTGCAATTACTCTGGAATTTCTTCTGCCTGCTCTATTGGTGTCTTTGGTGGGTTTCAGGTGTTGACTTCTAGGATCTAGCAAAAGCTGAAAGGCTACCAATCCTCCGAACAAACATACATAAATTGTAGCAATGCAAAGTGAAAACAGAGTAAAAATGGAACAAAACAAAGCAAAAAAACCCAGAAAACAAGAAACGTCAGCAAGAAGCAAAATAAAAATCCCTGCAAGTTTGTAAGAACAGACCTGGTTTGGCCTCTGCAGGTCTTTTGGACAGATTTCTGCTGCTGTGGGCGGCCGACAAGATGGCGGCTGCTACTGCTGCGCACGCACCGACTCCCAGGTTCTCCCTGGTCTGCTCCTCAGACTCCAGCCAGCTGCCCATTTCCCCACTCACCCTTGGGCCGATTTGTTTCTCCCCCCTTCCGTCGAGAAGCTCTTCCTGCGGCCGGCCTGACCCAAGCCCTGGGGTGCAGTTATCTCTGCTCCGGCTCCGTTAGGAGAGGTGAGCTGGGATGGTCCTGCGCGGGCTTAAGCTGGTCGTACCACGCGTTCTGGTCTCTGTCGAAGGTGCCTCGAAATGCCGCCTGGCTAGGATGAGGAGTTCAGGAGTCGCTCACTTCAGCTCTGGCCGATGGGGTGCAGAGGGTTGTTGTATATTTCTTTCTTAGTAGACTCCACGCCGGGGGCCGCTCGATGGCGGCTTCTGCTTGGCGGCATGGCGCCAGGGCCGCGGAGATGGGCTTTTTTGCTCTCCCTGGTCGGCCTTCCGGGTTCTGCTCAGCTGTATTCCAGTTTTCGCAGCGTTTTTCACCTTTTTGTTGCTTTTTTTCTTCTTTCAAAAAGCTGGATCCATGACTGATTTGAATCGAGCTCACAGCGGCTCTTGAGATGTGTCTCACTCCGTCACCATCTCCTGCTAGTTACTCTTAATGGAGTAAATTGTAACAGAGAATTGCAAACTGTATTAACATAGTCATATCCTGGAAGCTGCTCTTTAGGATTTATTATATTTGGAAATTTGTGCTACTGTAGGTTAAGAAGTATGTTTTTTTGCTAACCAAAATCAGCCATCTTCTTGGACCATGTTGAAAAATGGTTTCTTAATAAGATTAATTTTTATTAATAGCAGACAATTTTTCTTTCATTCTGGAAATATCCAATTGGTGCTTCCTCCTCACTGGTCTTCCTCCTCTCTTCCTCTTGTGTAGAAGGAAGTATTTTAAAGTGCTATAGACTACTAATGGGAGGAAAAGCTTATTTTGAATGGCAAAGCAGGTAGGTTTATTTTAGTGCCCTGGATTTGGAGCCTGAATGAAAGAGACAAACAGAAAGGGCAACTTGGCATCTGGCCTGCTGTGTGGAGGTTTGCCCAATTCTCAAGTTCTTCTATTCCCTTCCACTCTAACATCAGAAAGCCAAGCAGGTCTTTTGATTCCTAAAGAATGAAGGGCAAATAATATTATGCAACTGTTCATCACAACCAAAGTCCTAGTAAAACTATAACAGAGACTTAGGCTGCCCTTGCTAAAAGCAGTGACTCTTTACTTAGGTCTGCAGATACCCAATGGGTAACTGAAAACAGGATAAAGATTGGCATCTCTGCTTTCATTTTGTATTTGTTTCCTTTATTATCTTGTGACCTTCTCAGCTTTGCATGAAGGCATGCTAATCACTCAGGGAGTGTTCATCTACAAACTAGTAATACAAGGTTTATTAACCTTAAATTTACCTAAACTATCTTGTCCCTCTTCAAGATTTTCAGGGAAATTGATTGTCAGATTTTATAGCATCCTGTCTCAGCTGAATTTTGTTCTAGGAGTCGGATCTCTTGCCTTCCCCTCTCTTACCATTTTGAGATCAGGAATAAAGTTTCAAGAGTATCTTTTCATTGCACTGTTCCAAGCACTGCTGGCATAGAGCCTGGCAGGCCTGGTTCATTGGAACCCCTGGAGTCAGACCTCTGACCTAGGACTCCAGTAATAAGACTGGAAAGACAAGGTCCTGTTTCAGCTATGAAAGGGAACCATTTTGAAACAATATCTAAGCAACAAAGCCTGTTGGTGAGAGCAACTGAAGCCTCAAGGAAACAAGTCTCATCCATTCATGCTTGTTATTTTCAAACCGATATACACAGTGTGATGATGTACTCCTGTTCTCATGTGGAAATGTGAGATGATGGGTCAGCACATCTTTTCCCTTATTTCACGAGTTAAATTAAGTCCCAGGAAGGACAAGCCCTTGACAAGGCATACTTCCCACAGTCCAGTTGTGCTAGGGAAGTGGGATAAGTTGCTGGGAGACCAAAGAAAGTACCTGGAGATTGCAGGTAAGACACAAGATTGATTGAAGCTGGGTGTGGTAGTGCATACCTGTAATCCTAGTACTTGGGAGGCTGAGACAGGAGAATTGTGGGTTCAAGACAAACCTCAGCAAATTAGCAAGACTCTCAGCAACCTAGTGAGACCCCATTTCAAAAGAAAAATAAAACATGGGCTGGAGGTATAGCTCAGAGGCAGAATGCTTCTGGGTTCAATCCCCAATATCACATACACAAAAAAGGATTTATGGAAAGATGTTTACAAGGGAGATCCAGAGACAACATGCTGGACAGATAGCACTTCCATCCTTTATGGGGTTTGTCAAGTAGTGCCTCTATCTTCATGATGCTACTCCAGAAAATCTGTGGCAACAGGTGGGACAAATAACACTTCTGTCCCTCATGGTGCTTCACCAGAAAATAGCATCTTTGTCCCTTGTAATGCCTTGTCCAGTTACAGCTGGCTGGATGAATGATATGCACTCTCTCCATGGTGCCCTCAATTCTGCACGAGTTACCACAGGGAGAGGGGTTTTATAAGCTAGGCTACAGAAATAGTAACATCACTGGGTTATCTTGCTTTGTCCCATTGTATGACCAAGGTCCCAAGGAACTTGTTGTGCAGGAAAGCAGATTTCTACAGATAATACTAACTTGCCCCAATTCACAGAATATATGAGAGAAAGACAACATCCTTCAAGATATTATTTATCTGGACATTCTGGCCTGGATTCAATCTCATTGTTCCCTTGACTCAGCTAGGTTCTTGAGATTGGAGGCATTTCAGGGATTTGGTGTTTTACTGTCCTCTCTTCTCCAAGGATGACACATAAGACCTTCTTTCATCCCAGTTCTTAGCACTGTAGGCTTTTCAACAGAGACACCATTTTTAGAGGAGGAAATTAAGGTTTAGAGAGGTCAAAAAGCTTCCTTTACATCTTGTCCAGTGGTAGAAATATATGAACCCATGTACTCTTTTACTTCAGAGCCTTAGTTAAAAACTACATAAGAAATTCTGATGTACATACCTAGTTAAAACTCCTGATTTATTTCTTGAATATTCAAAGATTATTTTAAGTAAAAAAGTAAAATGACACATAAACCTGGTAACAAGTTCAAATTATACAAAAAGGTTATATAGTGAAAAGTATGAGCCTCCCATTCCCACCTATCACAGGTCCACAGTTTCCCAATATTCCAGTACCCCCCAGAGGTATTCACTAGTTTTCACACATCCTTTCTGAAATATTCTGAGCATATATTGTAATATATATGTCTATAAAACCTCTTAAAACATACATGAAAGCATCTCATACATACTGGTGTTTCTAGTCTAACTCAGAGGTCCTGCATTGCCAAAAAACCACCATCTCCAAGATCCAAAAAAGCCTAGTAGTCAAACCTCAGATGAGGACAGGATAAATATGCTTTTTCATATACCCATGAAAAACCTGATGCCTCACAGAATTCACTCTGTAGTGCAAAGCTGTTAGTCTGGATAGGAAGTGACTCCATCTGGAAGTGTTTGCTCTGAGGGGCTCATGAGCACTTGAATGAATGTTATACGGCCTTGCTCCCTGCATCCAGTCATCTCCTATGTCTTATAAAATGTTATCTCCCACACAGTATCTAAGGAGCTTAGTTCTCCCTGTGTATTCACTGGGTGCTCAATGAAGACTGTGTGTATGCTTACAAAATTTCTGGTTTTTTTTTTTTTTTTTTTTTTTTTTTTTTTTTTTTTTTTTTTTTTTTTTTTTTTTTTTTTTTTTTTTTTTTTTGCGGTACTGGGGATTGAACCCAGGGGCATTCTACCTCTGAACTACACTCCCAGCCCTATTTTTTATTCTTTATTTTGAAACAGGGTCTCACTAAGTTGCGGAATGCCTTACTAGGTAGCTGAGGCTGGCCACGAACCCGGATCCTCTGGTCTCCGCCTCCCAAATGCTGGGATTACAAGTGTGCGCCACCATGCCCGGCCTACAAAATTTCTGATTTGTTTGATATAAGAAATATCTTTGCAATGGAGTGTGGGTTACTCCCATGCCACTCCTATGATAGTCCCTTTTGTTCATTTTTACCCTTCAGTACAAAGATGCTCTGAACTCTTAATATCATTCCTTAATGTGCACAAATTTTGAATCATGCTGTAAATCTAGCTTCCTTCATATTAGCAAAGATTGCCAGTATGGACAAACATGGTATAAAAAAAATAAATCCTGACTAGTGTTTCTATTTCTACTTTTTTTGTGGTATTGAGGATCAAACCCAGGGACATTCTACTTCTGAGCTATATCCCAGCCCTATTTTATTTTATTTTTTAATTTGAAACAGGGTCTCACTAAATTACTGATGGCCTTGCTAAGTTACTAAGGCTGGTTTTAAATTTGTGATCCTCCTATTTCCACCTCCCAAGTACTAGTATTATAGGCATGTGCCACCACTCCCAGGTTAGTGTTTCTACTTTAATTAGCATTAACAAAATATACCTAGCACCTGAAGACTACAGGAAGACAAATAATATATCACCTATCTATTGAAAACAGATGTTTTGCTATTAGTTATAAATAATTGGTGTTAAATTCTCAAACAATATCTACTGCCTGAAACAAGAGGGGATAAAGTTTATGGCAAGGATTATGGGTATGGATATATATGCGTTTTATTAAAAGTAAGGTGCTGAACAAAAACTAAAACACAACACCAGACTGAAACAAGTCACATGAATTTGCTAAATGTGGGGGCAACCTGGTGTAGTAGAAAAAGCAGAGATTTTGGAGTTGTATAGGTTCTGATTCAACTTTGCTTTTAGGGACACTGAGTAAGTTATTTAACCCTTCTAAGCCACAGTTTTCTAATCAGATTAAAATATTATTATTATTATAAAATGAACTTAAGAAAAACTAAACAGACATTAAGGGAAACAATCCTTTTATTATCCTCAAGGGAAACAAAACCTCCAAAATATATACAGATATATTCCTTACTAATTGTTTCCATAGTAGCCTGTAATGAAAATTGTGTATATTTATCAGGTATTGTGTGATGGTCTGATCTATGTTTGCATTATGAAATGTTCAAATCAGGGTAAATTTATCCATCTCTAATGTAGACATTTCTCTTTGATTCTTGAATTTATTATTTTTTCCAGTATGGCAGGCAGATTCATAAGATGGTCCTCAGTAAGCTGGATGTGGTAGTGCACGCCTGTAATCCTAGTACTTGTGAGGTTGAGACAGGAGGATTGCAGATTTGAGGACAGCCTCAGCAAGTAGTGAGAATCTCAGTAACCTAGTGAGACCATGTTTCAAAATAAAGACATAAAAAGGGCTGGGGACATAGCTTGGAAGTACAATACCCTTGGGTTCAATCTCCAGTACTAAAAAAAAAGGTCTCCAGTGAAGTCTGCTTCCTAGTTTTCATGCCATTGTGTAATCCTCCTTGAGTGTAGGCTAAGGAGTTGTTGTTTCTAAGGAAGAGAATACATCAAAACTGCTGGGATATCATGTTTGTCATTAGGCTCTATGAAGTCACAGTCTTAGACTAGTTGGCTCTCTTGCTGGCTTTGGTGAAGCAATTTACCACACTGGAGAGACCTAATTTTTTTTTATTGTAGTAATTCGTGCTTTGTATATATACATTTTTGTTAGGTACAAGTTGATAAAGACAAATGTGCACACATTTCTCATTTGACCCTTTCCCCAATTCCCACCCCGCTCCCTCGCCCCCCCTCCCTCTCAAGTTCAGTTCAGTGAATGATCTTGATATAATTGTGTAAGTACATCATGTGCCTTAAGATGCTCTCCCCCACCGCCACCCCCCGTCCATTCCCTTCAGTTAAATCAATTTCTTTGTTTATCGAGGGTCTCTACTTTTTCATCTGGGGACCCTCTTATGTCCCATCGTCTCCCTAACATCCGCATATTAGGGAGAACATATGCTTCTTTACTCTTTGTGACTGGCTAATCTCACTTAACATAATGTTTTCCAGTTGCATCCATTTCCCTGCAAAGAACATGATTTTGTTCTTCTTTATGGCTGAGTAAAATTCCATTGTGTATATATCCCAGAGACCTAAATTTTAGTAAATAACTGATAGTGGCCTCCAGAGACTACCCAGTGAAGAACCTTTGTTTGACAGTTGGTGAGGATCTGAATTCTGCCAAAAACCACATGAATGAGCTAGGAAGTGGATCTTTCCTCAGTCAAGCCTTGAGATGAGACCCTACCCCTGTCTAACATCTTAATTACAGTCTGTGAGAGACCCTAAAACAGAGGATCCAGGCTGGGTGTGGTGGCGCATGCCTATAATCCCAGTACTTGGGAGGCTGAGAAAGGAGGATCAGAGAATTGCAGGCTCAAAGCCAGCCTCAGCAACTCAGTGAAACCCTATTTCAGAAAAAAAAAAAGAAAGAAAAAAGAAAATAGGGCTAGTAGTGTAGCTTGAAGATAGACTTTGAGTTTGATCCCCAGTACCATAAAAGAAAAAAAAAAAAAAAAAAAAGAGGACCCAGGTTAACCATACCTGGATTCCTGACCCACAAAACCTAGAAGTCAGAAGAATTATTCTTTTTTTTAATTTTTTTTAATTATTCGTACAATGTAAGCAGACATCTTTGTTAGGTACAAATTGAAAACGACATATGTGCCCACATTTCTCATTTGACCCCTTCCCCCAATTCCCACCCTGCTCCCTCGCCCTCCCTCCCTCTCAGGTTCAATTAGTGAGTAACCTTGATGTACATTAGGGTGTCCCCACCCCCCCGTCAATCCCTTTTGGTTAAATCTACTTCATTGTTTATCGAGGGTCTCTCCTTTTCCATCTGAAGACCCTCTTATGCCCCATCTTCTCCCTAGCATCCACATATTAGGGAAAACATATGCTTCCTTACTCTTTGTGACTGGCTAATCTCACTTAACATAATGTTTTCCAGTTGCATCCATTTCCCTGCAAAGAACATGATTTTGTTCTTCTTTATGGCTGAGTAAAATTCCATTGTGTACATATCTCACAGTTTTGTAATCCATTCATCTGTTGATGGACATCTTGGCTGCTTCCATAGTTTGGCTATTGAGAAGAATTATTCTTGATTGACTTTTTTAGTAGTTTTTGTATTGGGGATCAAATGCAAGTATTCTGTACCTTTGAGCTACATCTCCAACCCTCTTTATTTTTTATTTTGAGACTGGGTTTTGCTATATTGCTGAGACTGGCATGAACCTATGATTCTCCTGTTTTAGCCTCCCAAGTACTAGGATTACATGCATCTGCCACCAGGCCCATCCCTGCTGGATTTTAAACAGAAAAATCTTCACAATAGCAACAAGAAGACTTTTTTCATTTATTGAACATTTTATATGTGGTGGTTATGATATTAATTGCTTTACTAAACTTCTTAACTTATTTAATACTCATGACAACTCTATGAGGTAGGCATTATGATCTCACTTTCATGGATTAGGAAACTGAATCTCAGTGAAATTATTTAACTTTTCCAAGGGTGGAATGGATAGTAACCTGGAGTGCTTCAAAACTCATGCTTTTCAATCACTTAAATACAACTGATTTCATCATGATATGATGGCTTGAGATGTATTCTATGCTTAGCTCAGGGCTTGGAACATAGTAGCTGCTCAATAGATGTAAGACGTGATTATTGAATTCATGACAAAGAGCCTCTGTATCATTTTGCATTCAAAAGCAGCTCCTCACATCCTGCTGGGGTACATTGTCTTGCTCATAATAGTCACAGTGGTTCATAAATCCTGAACAAGGCTCTGCTTCACCAATTGATCTTAATAAGCCATTCAAATATGTCTTCTCAGGAGGCCAATCCAGTATGTTGCAATGTGTTAAAGTGATTTTCATTCTGCTCAGGTGGTACCATTGAGCTCTGGGGGCTCTCGATCTGTTCACATAGGTTACTCAATGCCCATATACAGATGCTGGGCTATTTAGTGATTGAATATGAGGCAACAGTTGCTTTCCAATGATCTGTTGCAGCTGAAATTAAATACTCTCTCTTTTTTTTTTAACTCCACAAGGCTTAGTTAACTCCTATTTACAGATGGAATTTTATAGCTAGCATATTTTATAGAGCACTTACCCTAATGAAAATAACAGGAACACCTTACAATTGTGTCAGCTTGACTGTTTATAAAACACTTTTATATGCATCTCATTTGATTCTATGGCACTTCACTTATGCTTCATGAGATTAATGACCTTATAGCTATTTATATACATAAGACAATATGGTCTTGTGCAAAAATCGTAGATTCTGGCATCAAACAGACCTGGATTTGAATCTCAGACCCACTGCTTCATAAATGTATGACTTGAATAAGTCTATGATCCTCAGTAAGCTTTCTGTTTTCTTAATTTGTAAAGTGGGCTTGATTATTCTCATCTTAGAGGGTTATTGTAAGGACAAGATAATTAGTAAGAACTCTAATATTTTCTAAAAATTGCTGTTAGTTTATATGCTGTTAGCTAGAGATATCTGTGACTGTTCATTGTATTTCCAACAGACCTAGCATTGTGTATTTTATCTTTTGGAAGGAAGCTCAAAACATACTTCTTGAATGGACAAACCTGGGGGCAGGCAGGGACATTATTATCCCAGTAGACGGAGGTTAAATGGCCTCCCAGGGCTCACATGGCTGATAAGTGATAGAACAGGAATTTGAATTCTGGTTGTTGCTGCCTAGTCCAATGAATCATTCTACAGTCTTTTGGATTGTTTTGCAAGACTGATATGCTGGGAATAAAATCCTTTGTAGAAGAGAGGCTAGAGAGAGTAGATATCTCTAGTTAACAGCATACAAACTAACAGTAATGTTTTTTAGAAAATATTAGAATTCTTACTAATTGTCTTGCCCTTTATATGTTACCTCATCCTTCACAATAACCCTTTACTATGAACATAATTAAGCTCATTTTTACAAATAAAGAAAACAAAAGCTTAATGAGGATAGACTTACTCAAGTCATACATTTAGGAAGTGGTGGATCTGGGATTCAAATCCAGGTCTGTTTGATGCCTTGGTTCTCCACTAGGATTCAGATATTTTTTGGTATGCTGGATAGAGACTCCCCATCTACTTCCCCATGGGCTACTCAGGAATCTCCTGAGAAAGAGAGCCATATATACATTCTAGGTCTAAAAATAGAGGCTCAGTTGGTAGAGGGATGGGGATAATGTGAGTATAGTCTTATTATGCATTATTCAGATTTACCTGTTGGCTAGGGATTTGAAGTCTAAATCTCAGGTGGATACTGAAAATAAAATTAAAATACAAGCAGGAAAAAGAGAAGTTTTCTGTGAGATCTCCATGTGACATATGAAGGGAGATAGGGCAGCACAACTTTGAAGCCTGGCTAATTGAATTAGCTCAGAACAGAGCCAACTTTGGCACATGAGGTTTCCAGGGAATAGAACTCAACTTTGGCTCTTGGACGGCTTTAGCACACCAGTGATGCTGGGGGTGGCATAAAGCTTCAGATGTGACCCAGTGTCTGGGTAATTGGCACAGTGTCGGGGGCCTAGCCTGGCCAGCTGGACCTCGCCTCTAGATGGCACCTGGTAAAGTGCCAGAAGCAGCTACAGGTGGATTACATCCCGAAGCTGTGCCACGCCAGAGCGCATGCACCAGCACACCCGACTCGTGGCCGGCCAGGTGAGAGCTGTACGAGACACCTCGTGGCTTGGGCCCGGTGCAGCTATAAGAGCCTCCACCTCTCGCATAGAGGAGGACGGCTAATAGAAAAGAGCACGGCTGAAAGCACGGCTGAGAGCGCGGCTAAAAGTGCGGCTGAAAGAGCTGCTGGGGAAAGGCTGGTTGGAAAGTTGCTGGGAAGTTCTGGGAGGAATTGGTTGGGAAGAAGAAGCGGTTGAGAAGAGGTTGGCCGGGTTGCTGGGGAAGTCCTGGGAAGAAAGATTGTGGATTGCTAGTGGAAGATGGGTTGCTAGAGAAAGGGGTTATTGGAAGTCTGTAGGAAGAAACACTATTTGGAAAGACGACCTCAGCACTGTGTTTGTTATCGTGTGTGCAAAACCTTTGATCCTAGAAAGAGAGAGATAATAAAAG
>PVLC010048653.1:0-10700 GCA_004027655.1 Graphiurus murinus
TTTTTTTTTTAATTTCAAGATTTTTAATAATCTGTCTCTAAGTAAAGTATAAGTAATTAGTTCTTAATTCTTTCCAATTATTAAAAATTAATTTGAGTTCTAAAAACCAAAATTAAACTACATAAATAACCAAGGATGAGTAAAGAACTGTAGGAACAATTAAATTATTTTCCTAAAAACAGCGTTCCTGTATCATTCTAATGGCCATAGAGTAAAATCTGATTAAAACCTAGTAAATGCTTAAAATCAGGATGAAAATTCCATATTTTTAGCATTTCTACCTCTTAGACACATTTATTAAAGTTGTAAATTAATAACACATCTAATTTTAAAACAAGTATGAGTTAGAAAAACTAGGTATTAATTCTGTGGAGTTTTCTTTCTTTTTTTTTTTTGGTTATTAGATTTTTGTTTTTTAGTAACAGCATAAACAGAAATGCTCCTTGATCATTCTCAGTGTCTGGGATTATGTCATGTTACTCATCTACACAGGAGATAGAAGTGCCATACCAACATCTTAAGATAATTACCCCTGAAAATAAAACATTCTTCTTTTCTTTATCAACACTTTTACTCACACCTGGCTTCTCATGAACTCAGATAGTGGAAAACAACTCCATTAGTCTGATGGACCCATAGCAAATTCCATAGCAAAACAGATTTGAAGTGGTCACTAACCAAAAGGCACTCCAAACAGTGTTTTACAGACCACTGGTATTTCCAAGGAAGAAATTCTTAAATTGCTAGTTAATGTTAGTTGATAATATATATTTCATAACTCAAAGCTATCTTTTTTTTCATACAAATCTTTTATTTGCAATTAATAGTCTTAGTGTCATATCAGTTAGGATCCAACTGAAAAAAAAAAAGTATACCAGTTGCTTTAGTAGAGATAATCTATTAAAAAATTGTTAGAGAATAAAAGAATTGATAACTATACAAGTGAAAATGGGAGAATAGCTTCTTTATATTTGTCAGTAAAATAAAAGTAATAGTAGTAATAAAGACTATTGTAATCTGATTAAAAATAATCTGATCTAGAAAAGAAAACTCCATAAAATCTGCACTCTAAAACAAGTTCTCTTTTCTTGGCAAGAAAATATTTTTCAGACCAAATCACTAAATGTAAATCTAGTTGTTAAAATAAAACTATGTACCAGTTTTATCATGTACATATATGTAAATATCTGCTGCACATATTATCCATTTCAAAGTACTGAAAACAAACAAAAGCCCCCAGACACTATTTCCAATTGTCCAATATCACAATTCTGATAGTTAATGCAACCAACATGAGATCAAAATTGCCAAGTACTCAGATAATCAAGCTAGGAGCATGATAAAAAAAAAAAAAAAAAAAAAAAAAAAAAAAAAAAAAAAAAAAAAAAAAAAAAAAAAAAAAAAAAAAAAAAAAAAAAAAAAAAAAAAAAAAAAAAAAAAAAAAAAAAAAAAAAAAAAAAAAAAAAAAAAAAAAAAAAAAAAAAAAAAAAGCAACTAAAGGGAAAGAATTATCTACTTCAACTATCTCCAATACTAAGATTATCTAGATGAGTGGCTATCTTCCTCTATTCTGTTATCTGAAGTATAAACATTCTGGTTTGTCAATCTCCAATTTTTATGCATGATTTTTCTGTAATAGAAAGATACTGAAGAGCAAACAAAATAAGCAAACAAACAAAATACTGAAAACCAAAATGTAACAACTAGAGAAAACATCTATTTCCCAAATAATCCATAACTTTACATTTTCCTTTGAATAGACTACCTCTAGACACTGTGCCTTTAGACCTAGTAATTCTACTAAAGCTGTGTGCTTCCTACTAACAACCATGGCAATACCAGATCAGAAAGTTTACAATATGGTCTGTAAAATATTTTGTTTGCCTAAAATGTAGGAAGTTATATTTTATTATGTACTGAAAAACATCATTTAAATTTTTCTTTAGATAAGCTAGGAGTGATTCATTATAAGTAATGTTATGCAGATTTGCATCTTTCTACTAATTAAAGAAATAAGAAGCTAAGACACTTAGAGCTGCTTCTTTCTTGCTTTAATTCCTGAAGCTTCAACTTACTTTTTTCTAAAACATGCAAAATAGTATTTAACATCAGCAGTTAATATGACAAAAAGGAATTTCATTTCAATAAAACTAAGACATCTAACTTTATCAATTTAAAAAATTGAAATTTATTCAGATTGGAATTACCCTTAAGGATACAGAGACTAGCCTCTTATAACAGAAATGAAATTTTTAATCTGTAATCAACTATTCATGGACACTTTGTGATTCAAGAATATGAGATAGAGAAAACTTAGAAAAAAATAGTTGAGTAATTTTTAAAATGTTATTCTAATGTTGTAAATGAAAATAATATTAATAATGAAACACCATTCTACTTTCTAAAATTGAGATTAGAACATGAAAGTTTTTTAAAAAGCCACAAAAGACTTAACTACAAGGAGGAAAATGGAAGGAAACAAAGACTTTGAAAATCTATTTATCCAGTAGGTATTTATGGAGTTCCTACTGTGTGTTAGGCTCTGATGAGTTAAAGATGAAGATACCCTTGGAAGCTCACAGTTTGTGTGGAAGAGGCAGATATCTATTATTATAATACAACATGATAAATAGGTACAAGTTGCTGTGGCAGAACTGAATTCCTAATTTTTACTTCTGTGGAGGTGATACTTGAACCAGGCCTTAAAGGAAAAACAAAGAGAGACACAGAGGTCGTTGCAGACAAAGAAAATCATCTATCTATGAGAGGTCTAAAAAGGAAAGATTGTGAGTTTGGAGTTTAGGAAGAATAAGGGAAGAACACTGGTAGCAAAAGAAGGCTTAGGTCAGATTTTGAAGTTTTACACATACAACTTTTAGAAAATTACTTCTTGTCTGGAAAGAGAATAGTGAAACTCTTTGCTGGCACTGCAACACTGAATTGGTATTTCTGAATTGTTTAACTCAAGCGCCTCTGGAAAAAGCTTTCTTCATATATCTTCTGTAGGCTCCCACTGACCAAGAGGCTATGAGAAAGGCAGACGAACTGGCTCCTAAATCCTAGCTCAGTCATGGATTAGTTGTATATCTTTAGGCAATTTGCTTAACCTCTCCAGCCTCATCTTTAAAATGTAAATAGCACTGTAATTCACTGAATCTAAGACCAGTGATTATATGACACATCACTATTCTGTCATAGCAAGAAAAAAATGTAACCGATTAATCTTTGACATGCAATCAAAGTTTTAAAGCCTCATCCTGATTACAGAGATGTTAAAGGAAGGGGGATGAAATATGGTAATTGTAACTACCTCTATAATGGCTACATAGACAAAATGAGTTAAAACATGTAAAACCCTTAGTACAACAGTGCCTGGCATATAATAAGTGCTCAATGTGAGCACACATATTTGCCAAACTTTACTTTCTGTAGTGTGTAATTCTTTTTTTTTTTTCTTCCTGTAGTTTGTAAAGCAAGAGATACTAAATATGTATATTCAAACTCTACTCACTCTACCTTGTCTGAGGCACATTCATACCCACACACTCAAGATCTTAATAAACAGCCTAACCTTTAATCTCACACGTAAGGCCTTTCTTATTATTAAGATCTATGATGTAACTCTAGTGTACGCTTATCTTCGTGTGCAGAGCATTGCACCTAACATAGTTTGACACTGCCAAAGCATGAGGATGGCTAAATGTTCCTGGTAAAATGTTTATTTTTCCCAGTCTCTGGCTCAAATTCTTGACATTCAGTCTGGGCAAGTACACACACCAGGTGTACTGCTTCACACTCAAGGCACTGAAGTACCTACGGAAACCGATGACTCGCTTCTGCAGAAGGCTTTCCAATCCCAGATTGCTACACTGACTCATAAGGTCCCATCTGACATTCTATTCCGCTGTTGATAGATCTTGGTAAGATGTAATATATAATCTAAATATAAAAATTAGTATTCCAAGCTTATCAAAAGATAAAAAGCACAAACAGAAAAGGCAGGAGGACTTGATGCTTACCTTTTGGACAACAACATTAGAGTTATAAAAGTTACCTCTAACATCACATACACAAAATTGAGTTAGAATACTGTTATCCCAAACTAGCATAAAATGATTAACAGTAATTAAAAGAAAGATTTCTCCCAAATTGCCACTAATCAACACTCCTAGCTATATTTTGCATATGAAAGTGTTAGGTTTCTATTACCATGGCTGCAGATGAGCCAAAGCCCTGCCAGGTCATATGGCTGTGAATCTGTAGGAGGCTGGAGGAGAGAGGCCAAAAGCACAGAATCTTCTGTCTTTTTAGGTCAACTTAGTATATTTATATTATGAGCTGTCCATCCATATGGTACTAAAGCATATGATTTTAATACTCAAAAGTTGAGGGAAACAAAACAGCAAAATGTATAAAACGCCCTACATTTTGAAAGGTCTACTGGGATTAGAAGATAGCTCAGATTCTAGTAGCCCGTTTACTGAATATTGTGCCCAAGTGGGTGTGAAGTTATAGGGACACAGCGTTAATGTGCACCTGTCCATTACACTTTAGATCTTGACTAGTTTATCTAACAGTCACCAAGAGCTGTCCAGATAATGGCTTTGATAGTACCAAGAGCCCAAACTAAAAGATCTTATCATTATTAATTCCCCTCTACCTGTCTGCATCTCTCCTCGTGGCATTTTTACAGAAGAGGTGAAAAAAATCAATCAACAAGGACAAGTGAATATCCTTTGATTACCGAAAGATAATTTATTCTGAAATAAGGAAATCCTGTTTGCTTTTTGCCTTCGCACCAATTTCAAAGCCCATGTGGAAGGCCTGCTTTCAAACTGTTTACAACTTTGCTTTCCCTGCCCACCTCGGCTAGTCCTGTCAACTCCCAACTTCTTTTCAAAAACTTGCCCCAGTCCTTTTACTCTGGGGGTAGAAAGGAAAAAAGAAAAGTGTGCAACCCAAACCCTTTCAACGTGTGTGAATCACCAAGGCCGGGTGGCACCTCCTCCATTTGGCCACAGGCATCTTGAGCCAGGGGCGGCCCTTTTGGCACAGGGAAACGGGGCAGCCCCTGCCGCTGTCCAACAGCTGGGCCCGGCCGCTCCCTCCCGGGCCGAGGGAGGCCGGGCCGCGCTGAGGCTGCAGAGGCCCCTCGGACGCACCGCCGCGCCCCCGCTCCTGCAGGAGGTGCCCGGCCGGGCGGCCTCGGCTCGCAGCCCGGCGGCGCGGCGGCGGGACCCCGAGCGGGCCTCGGGCGGGTCGGCGGGCGCCTTGACCCCTGCGTGGGGACTCGGGCCCGCGGCGGCCCGCCCCGGGGGCGGCCTGGGGACACTGGGGACACGTGCGCGCCGCCTCCCCGGCCCGGGCGGCCGCGGCGGAGGCCGGGCGGGGGCGTGTGGCAGGGGGCGGCCTCCACGCCGGCCGCGTCGCCTCGCCGGCCGCCCGGGCAGGGGAGGGCCCGCTCACCTCGGTAGCGGCGGGAGGCGAGGTGGCACGCGGCGAGCAGCAGCACGGCCACCAGCGCCAGCACCTTGGCGCTCCTCACGCTGAAGTAGTGGTTGATCTCCCGCTTGCCCAGGTGGTAGGCCAGAGCCGCCATCTTGGTTCCTCCATGACAACAGTGCGCGGCGGAGCGGGGAAGGGGCGCCGCGCAGGGGCAGCACTGGGGCGGCCGCCGCCGCAGCCAGGCGAGGAGCCGCCGCCAGCCCGCGCGGCCCGCCGGGGAGCCCGACCCCGCGGCCGCGGCGCCCCGGGCCTCCGCCTGCCCCGCCTCGGCCGCGGCCGCGTCGGCCGCCTCCCCGCCGCCCCGCCGCCGCTGCTCCGCCGTGCCGGTCCCCCAGGCGCCCGGGACGCCTGTCTCCTCCCCTTCCTCCTCCTCTTTAGCCTCCTGCCTTAATAGCGGCTGCGCCTCCGAGGGGGGTCCGGATGCGGGGCGCTCCGGGGTCACGGGCCCCAGGCGGCCCTCCGGGGTCACAGGGTCGCCGGCGGCGGGCGGCGGCGGCGCCGGCCGAGACATGGAGGCGTGGGGAGCGGGCCCAGCTGCGAGCCCCAGGGCGGTCTCCCCGTGGCCGGCCGCTACCTGAGTCCAGGTTGGGGCCAAAGAACTACAGTTCTGGAGAAAAAGTACCCTGGGCCCCCCCTCCTGCCTTCCCTGTCACTCCCTTCTCTGAACTTTCTCTTCCCGGTACCCGCCCAGCGTCCTGGGGACTTATTGTGAGGCTATCTGCCACCTGTCTGGCTGCGCCCAGGTGCTGCCCAGGTGTTGGGATTGCTGGTAGTCCTAGGACCCAACCCACCAGCAAGACTGGTCTTAGGCACTCGTTGCCTTGGCCTGTTTCTCTTCAAACTTTTTTTTTTTTTTTTATGTTCTGATTGCCCACTTGCGTGGGCATAGGAACACTCAAGTATATAGACTGGAAAGTACAGCATGAGCCTAACCTGGTGTGCTTGTCAGTGAGAAAAGAGATCTATTCTCATTTGTCTTACCCAAAAGTTGACTAGGATATGAAGGAAGAAAAAAAAAAAAAGTATGCTTATGACAATCATCCCAGCTCCTAAGTTGGTTAATGTTTTGCTATTGTCAATAAAGTGAACACTCCTTTCCTTTGTAAATCATTTGTGATCCTGACCAAGCGTGTGTGTGTGTGTGTGTGTGTGTGTGTGTGTGTGTGTGTGTTTATATATGTGGTCTTGTGATGCCTTCCAGATGGGAATGGTTATTTACATTGCTTTCCGTTCTCCTTGCCTTGTTTAGAATGTCATTAGTTAGTTCGAAGTGTTGTCAAGTATTCTTTACAACTTTCCCATTTAGCTGTTCCTGAACTTGTGCTTATAGGCTCCTCTCAAAATTATAGAATGTTAGATATGAAGGGACTGTAGAGATCTTGTCTAATCAAATCCATTCTTTTCATCCAAGGACTCTTTTTATTATATTTTCAGTCATGGGCCTCATATCTTGAAAGATTTTTGTCACTTAAATGAAATCACATACATCACTGTCATGAATGTGATGCTAATAAGCAATAAAGTTAAATAAGTGTACAAACACTTAGGCACTGTTCCCTGCAAATGGTCGCTTAATTTTGGCTGTCATTCTTCTGATCTGAGGTTGATCACATGCTGGCAGAATTAAATCAGATATTGTAAAAACCAGATAAATAACTCTGCTAACAATATATGGTCTGCCAATCACATCCTGGACATTTCTATGATGTCACCAACAGCAAATTAGAATTTCTGATCGGCCTTCAATAACCAGTGTTAGTCCACAGGGTTGATTTAATGCTTGCCAAAAGTAAAGAAACTTGACATTTTATTTAATTGCAATTTCCAGAAGGCTTTCTGAAATATTGTAAATAGCTTATGAATCTCTTTTTTTTGCCTCTACTTAAAGCTCATCCCTCTGCCTCTTCTCTGAATCTCTTCCTGTCGCCCTTCCTGGGGAGCATTGATGTCTCCCTCTCTATCCTCTTTAAACTCTCCCTCTCTCCTGGCTATTTGCCTTGCACTAATAAATTTCTCTTTTTAATGATAAATATCCATGGGCTTTATATTCCCATGTGTTTACCTCTCCATCTCTTTTCTCCTCTGACAATATTCTAGAAGGAGTGGTGTTGACTTAGAGCTTTCACTTGCTCAATTTCCATTCTCTTCTCAGCTTATTTCATTGTTCTTCAAGACTGTGCAGAAAGACCTTTATCTTAAATTCAAGGGGCACTTATATTCCTTATCTTCCTGGACCTTTGTGTATGTATGTGGCCCTGGGGATTGAACCCAGGAGCATTCTACCTCTGAGCTACACCCCCAGTCTTATTTTATTTTTATTTTGAAACAGGGTCTTGCTAGGTTGATGAGAGTATCACTACAGGCTGAGGTTGTCCTATAACCTGTGATCCTCCTGTCTCAGCCTCAAAAGTACTGGAATTACAAATGTGTGCCACCACACCCTGCTTCCTGGACCGTTTTGCAGCATCTTACACTGTTAACCATTCTACTTATTTGGTATCCATACATCAACTTTTCCTCCTTCCTCCCTAGACTTTTTCTTGGTTCCTCTTTAAATAATATTAACTAGGGGTGTATTGTCAGCCCACTTTGGGGCTGATCCTAGGATCACTTAGCCATCATCTAGTGTCCCCATTGTGCCTGTGGGATGAATTACTTTTCATACACACACACACACACACACACGATTGTATCAGTCCATATTTACCTCTTCATCCCTGAACTGTACAACTATCTGTCTACCAGATCTCTCTACTAGGATGTTCCTCAGGGACTTAATACCATTTCCAGTACAAACTCATCATTGCCCTTACTCTTCCATCTATATCATCTACTTTTAATCTATATGCCTCATCGTTTCACCACCCATCCAGTTATCCCCATATCTGCATGATCATTACTCTTTAAATAACTCTCAAACCTGTTGGCCCCTTTTTATCCCTTTGCTATTGCCTTGGTTGGGAAATAATTTCTTGTTTGTAGTTCTTTAACTTATTTTTCTTAGCTCTGGCTCAAAAATCTACTACTACTCTCATTCTTCCAGCCCTCTGGTAAGAAGGAACTTTCTTAAATCTGTTGTGCCATAGCCTGCTAAAAACTAGTTAATGGTCAGGTATGGTGGCACACACTTGTAATCCCAGTACTTGGGAGGCTGAGACAGGAGGATCGCAGGTTCCTAGGCAGCCTCAGCAACTAGTGAGAACCTGTTTCAAAATAAAAGAATAAATAGGACCAGGGATGTAGCATGGGGGTAGAATACTCCTGAGTTCCATCTGCAGTACCACACACACACACACACACACACACACACACACACACACACAAAAGTTAATGGCTCTATACTTATGTGCCTAACCATAAGCAATCCAGAATATTTACTACTGCTCAGCGAGTTACTTTACCTCCTTATAATCTGAAAGAAGAGGGAGAGAGAGGACAGGGAAAGAGGGAGGGAGAAAGGGGGGAAGGGAGGAGAGATAGATAGAAGAGAGAGAGAGAGAGAGAGAGAGAGAGAGAGAGAGAGAGAGAGAGAGAGAGAGATTGCATGCCATCTTATAGGAATTCTTTCAACTGTGTATCGCTTTAAAACAAACTATCACACTTTATCCTTTTCCATCTGACTCAAAGAAAATTTTCTCCTCCCTTTTCCCAGAGCTGTCACTTTCATTTGTATCTGTGATTGTATGACCATTCATTTGGGAATCTGGTCTCATAAGTTCCACTTCCTTATTTCTACCTCCAGTTTATCCCTCTTCACTGTTTGCCACATGTTCCTGTCATAAAGTACCTTCCCTAGTACGTTGCACAATGTCTTTCTCCTTAACCATCAAACTTCTGGAAGGAACAGTCTGTGGTCACTCTCCCTATTTCTATTTTTTGTCCATTTATTGTTTCTTTAAGCACTTGAAAAATGAGTTTTCTTATTATTACTTTATTTGAACTACTCCTTTAAATATCAGCCACATCTTGAATTACTAAACCCAGTGTCTTTATCTTGGCATAATCCTCATGACACTGCTGAAATATTCACTTTCTTAAAAACCTTCTCCTTTGATCTTTATGGTCCTGCACATTTCTTGGTCTCTGCTTACCTTTCTTACATATCTCCAAGAAGATCTCTCTTGCTTTCTCAAACTCCTTATATAATAGCACTTTTCTAAATTCTAATGTTTGCTTGTCCCTCTTAGAAAACCTAAATCACAGATTAGGTTTAGCCAAATGTCACATATGGCACTTGATTCATGCACATAACTCAGACTTCTCTCTGTACCCCAGACTCTTTTCACATTCCTTAAGCATGGTGTCAGTGACTGCCTCATTACACACCTGAGACTAAATATGTCCAAAACAGGTTTTATTTTCTTCCCAAATCAATGAATCTTGTTAGGTTCACTGTTTAGTTCACTGGCTGCCATTCTTCAACTCATTCCTGCTGATCTTTGACTCATCATCTTTCTCCTCTGTCATATCGTGTGTGTGTGTGTGTGTGTGTGTGTGTGTGTGTGTGTGTGTGTATGTATGTAACTGGGTATTAAACCCAGGGGCATTATACCTCTGACCTACCCGACCAGCCTTATTTTATTTTTATTTGGAAACAGGGTCTCACTAGGATGATGAGAGTCTCACCACTTACTGAGGCTGTCCTCGAACCTGTGATCCTCCTGCCTCAGTCTCCCAAGTACTGGGATTACAGACATGTGCCACCATGCCTGGCTATGACCTTCTTTTTAAAGTTTTTACCTTGATGCCTATATTGTCTGGTCTAAGTGTAGCTATTCCTGACCACCTTGAGTTTCTGGGTGCATGAAATATCTTTTTCTATCTCTTCATTTCAGTCTGCCTGTGTCTTTACTTGTAAAATGAATTTCCCATGTGAAACATATCATTCTCTTTTTTAAAAAAATCCACCCACCTAGTTTATATCTTTTACTTCATAAATTTAAGTTTGAATTTACATTAAAATCATTACTGATAGCCAGGTGTGCTTAGGCACGCTTGTAACCCTAGTACTTGGGAGGCTGAGACCGGAGAATCTGGTCTCAGCCTCAGCTACTTGGTGAAGCCCTCCACAACTTAGTGAGACCCTGTTTCAAAATAAAGAATAAAAAATAGGACTGGGGGTGTAGCTCGGAGGTAGAATGCCCCTGAGTTCAATTCCCAGTAACACACACACACACACACACACACACACACAC
>PVLC010048654.1:0-10689 GCA_004027655.1 Graphiurus murinus
AAAAAAAAAAAAAAAAAAAAAAAGGAAGGACTTCACTTGTAATCCCAGCATTCGGGAGGCTGAGACTGGAGGATCTGGGTTCACTGCCAGCCTCAGCTACCTAGTGAAGCACTCCGCAACTTAGCGAGACCTGGTTTCAAAATAAAGAATAAAAAACAGGACTAGGGGTGTAGCTCAGAGGTAGAATGCCCCTGAGTTCAATCCCCAGTACCGCAAAAAAAAAAAAAAAAAAAAAAAAAGGACTTTTTTTTTCAGTACTGGCGATCGAACCCAGGGGCATTCTACCTCCAAGCTACACCCCTAGACTTATTTTTTATTCTTTATTTTGAAACTGGGTCTCACTAAGTTACAGAAGGCCTCACTAAGTAGCTGAGGCTGGCCAAGAACCTGCGATCCTCCTGTCTCAGCCACCCAAGTACTGGGATTACAAACGTGGGTCACCATGCCTGGCTACCCCTGGCCCTTTTTATTTTTTATTTTGGAACAAGTTTTTGCTAAGTTACTGCATGCTAGCCTTGAACCTGCACTCCTCCTGTCTTGGTCTCCCAAGTACTGAGATATAGGTGTGTGTCACTGTGCCTGGCTTGAAGGCCTTCTTTTATTTATTTATTTATTTATTTATTTATTTATTTATTTATTTATTTATTTATTTATTTATTTTTATTTATTGCAGTACTGGGGATTGAACTCAGGGGTATTCTACCTCTGAGCTATACCCCTAGTCCCATTTTTTATTCTTTATTTTGAAACAGGGTCTCACTAAGTTACAGAGGGCCTCACTAAGTAGCTGAGGCTGGCCGCGAACCCGGATCCTCTTGTCTCAGCCTCCCAAGTACTGGAATTACAAGTATGCGCCACCATGCCTGGCTTGAAGGCTTTCTTTTATGGGCTGCATGGTGCAGCTGTTCCCTAGTCCCCGATAGCTGGGAGGGGTGTTTCTAGTTTGATGCCTGCACAGCAGCCCGAAGAGAGCAGCCTGATGGGCTCTCATATACAGCCTCCTGATCCAGAGCCCGGATCACAGAGGGTCCTGCGGATCTGGCCACCCTCGTCACTACACCGGCACTGGGTCTGGCCTGTGATCTTCGAGAAGGGGAAAACTTCCAGGCTCTGCCCACTGGGAGTGTGCTCGGCGGGGGCGCGGTGCGGGGCTGGCTCTGTGTGGTGGGGGCTCTGCAGAGTCCCCTCAGGTGCCCCTCTGGTCAGTCCCCCGGGGCTCGCTGTGCTGCTGTGCTCAGTGTCCGTGCCCCATGCCCTCTGTGTCCATGCCCCGGCCTTGGCATCTGTGTCTGGCTTGTTCTGCTCCTCCTAGACCCTCTGTGGGGACCACATTCCTCATGCTAGCACTGCAGTAACCATGGATGCATCGATGTCCCCAGGAAGTGCCTCTACTGGGGTCTGTGGCACCGCACAGGTCTATACCATCTGCTGGTCTGGTCATGTGTGCAGGGCGGCCCTCCAGGAAGGTCCTGGCCGGGTGCTCAGTGGTTAGCAGGCTCTTTGGGCTCCTTGCTCCCCTGACCCCATGGAGAGGAGCTCCTGGATGTCCCTAGGCCATTCATCTTTTCGGGGCTCACAGACTCTTCTCCCTCCTGACCACCCTGCTTCCTGTCCCCTGCCAGATTCAGGTTTCTTCCTGGAAGATGGTAACCATCACCTGGTCACCTCCCGGGCCAGCCTCTGTCCTGTACTGGTGCCCAAGCAGTCTGTCTCACCCCCCGTTCTTGCAGCATCACTGCCTGGCTTAAAGCCTTCATGGCGTCCTAGTCTGGTCATAGGGCACCTGCTTGGCAACTTTGTGTCTTGGGTCCTATGCCTCCTTCCTGCAACCCTGGAATGAGCCCCCATGTCCTCTACCTTGAGCTTCTAATTCCTCTTTCAAGGTTTGGCGTGACACAGCCTCCTCCAGGAAGCCATCCCTGACTTTACAGAACAAATCCAATCCCACTGCCCTTTAGAGTCTGTGATGCAGTTTTCTCCCCCAGGCCTGCATCTTCCCCTGGTGTGTCCTCAGGTCTGAGGAGTAGAGGGGACAGAAGGATGTGACTCACAGCTTCTAGCTCCTGGTTCCGGGCACGGAAGCGCTCCCTCTGGCTGGAGATGATGGAGAGCAGAGAATCGACCTGGCCCTCAGGGAGGGTGCCACTGGCCGGTGCCGAGGGTCCTAGGAGATAGCGGAGAGTGGCTTGGGTGGCGGGAGGCAGAACCAGCCTGGAGCCCTTGGGTGGTGTGGCTCCTAAGCAGGTGGGTGAAGGGGAGGGGCAGCCAGGGAATGTGGAAGGACTGACAAGGACGGCGGGCAGAACTTGGACCTGAGAACGGGGCCCAGCTTGCCTGTCTCCACTGCTGGGGGCTAGGACCCTGAGCCCCTGGTCCCTGGGGGAGCAAGGAGACACTGATGGAACTTTGCTCCCCCAGGGAGCAAAAGGTTATGGGGGGGTCCCATAACCTGGCCCAGCAGCCTCAGGTTCCAGCCTCAGTTCCTGAGGAGGCCGCCTCCCCTCTAGCGCCATGAGCTCTAGCTGCGCTTTAGCACCGAGGCCACAGGCAAGGCGAGGGGACGCTGGGGGCTGACCCGGTGCTTTCAAGGTTGCTGCTTGGGATCTGTCCTTCTTGGGGGGGTGCTCTTTGGGGGCGCTGGGCTCTCAGCCTGTGCTCTCACTCCCTGGGTGGGTGTGGGACAGCGGCTCCTCACCATAGAACAGGGCGGTGGCCTCCTTGATGGGCTCTGGGATCTTCTCCAGGCCTTGCTCAGCGGCACCCTAGGGAGAGAAGAAGAGATGGGTGGTGCTGCCCATGGGGTAACTGAATGCAGCATTCAGGGTGGCCAGGCAAAGCGGTGTGGGGACCTGGGCAGGGTGAGGAGCAGGCAGGCTGTCTGGTGGTGGCGCCTGGCTGCAGGAGGCCCACACCGGGATGCCTGGCACGAGCTGAAGGCTGGGCCCTGAGTGGCTTCCGAGGCCCAGTTCAGCGACTGAGCTCTCGCCTGGCCACTGGGCCTGACACACATCTGAGGCCTGGTCGGCCCAGGCCCTGCAGCCAGACTGCTCCCAGACCTGGGGCAGCCTTACTTCTCCCCAGTCCTGCTTCCTCATGTGTGCGCTGCAAGGTGGCTGACTCGATGCCTCCGAGGGCCCTCTGGGCTCTAGCAGTTCTGGCCTTGGGTGCTCTGACTGAGAGATGGGCACATGGTCCTGGCGTCACCTCTGTCTGGGGCTCTCAGGGCGCTGTGTCAGCTCGAGGAAGCCCTGTGGCCTCTGCCCTGGTCTGGCCGCCCCAGTTTTGTTTTGATACTGGGGATTGAACCTAGGGGCATTCTACCTCTGAGCTACACCCCCATCCCTATTTTCTTTTTTCTTTTGAAACAGGGTAAGAGGGTCTCGCTAAGTTGTTGAGGCTGTCCTTGAACCTGCAATCCTCTTGTCTCAGCCTTCCAAAGAACTGTGCCTTGCTCAAGCCCTCCCCAGTTGGGAGGAGGGTGGCCTGCATGGAATGAGCAAGGAGACCCAGGAGGTGTGGGGGACAGCCCTTCTGGGTTGGGGAGGGGCTGCCTGCTGGAGACATGACTGGCTGACTTGGGAGGTCCGCAGCTGAAAGGACACCAGGCAGGTGGCGAGGGCGGTGGGGGCTTACCTCGGCGTCGGGCCGCTGGATAGACTGGATGGTGCTCAGGTCCTGCTCCAAGCGGGCGATCAGCTCCCTCTGCTCAGTGGCAGTGGCCATGGCCTCGGTGACATGGACCTGTAGCTCTGCACAGCGCCCTGCGGCCAAAGGAAGACATGGCTGTCAGAGGAGCCTTGACATGTCCCTGCGGCTCAGTCTGGAAGCAGGCGTGCCTGAGAGTGCTGGCTGCCCCCTTCCCAAAAGGTCCAGATGGTCACCAGGAGACCTAGCCAGCAGGTGTCAGGGACACTCCTGGCCCTAAGCACTGCAGTTCCCCAGGGAAGGGGAAGGAGGCCAGGTCAGGGACTTGGGGGGAGGGCAGGTATACCCAGGACCTTCCTGGAAATGCTGGCTGGCCTTTTTTCTCTTTGCCTCTGTCAAGCAGAACAAGGTTCTTCCAATGGGCTGATGCCGAGACATGACCAGGGGTTCTGGGTAGGAGGGGCTGAGAAAGGCCACGGAGGGGCAGAGTTGTCCCTCCTCTGGAGCGGACCCTAGACCTGCGTGACCACACCTACCACAGTCTCCAGATGCAGTGGTGGAGACAACAGTGGTAGTGGTGGCCCCCGAGTGCCCTGTTCCACGGCCCTGTCCTTTTCTCCCCCATCCAAGAGCCAGGGGTTTTCTTTATAACAAGGCAAATCCAAGCAAATTCTGTTTGGAGACCTTGGAGGGTGGGAGACTGTGGGAAGTTCTCCAAGCATGGCCCTTGGGTGTCCTCAGCGACCACTGGTAAGGACAGCAGGGCCTGGGGGCTGAGGAGACCAAAGTATGAGGTCTACCTCTACTGCCGGATCACTGCGTGACTCTGGGCAGCTGGATCACCCTCTCTGGCCCCCATTTGTAAAATGGTGATGACAAACCTTTGCTCAGGGTGAGCTGTTGGGCCACTGAGAGGGTGAATGAGGCCGGAGATTTAGGGCCTTTTTCTTTGGGGTGGACTGCATCACCACCAGAGGGCGCTGTGGCCTCAGAAATAACCAAAGGCTCTAGGCTGTGAGGCAGTGCCAGGGAAATAGCCCAGGGGCCCGCTCAGTGGATTTGCTCCCACTGTTCCGCCTGCTGCTCAGCCTTCCAGCCAGCCCTGGTCGGGCTCTGTGTCCAGGGCCAGGGGACAGCCCAGCCTCTCCCCACTGCTCCATCTCCTGGTGCCCGCTGCACACCAAGCCCTCCCCACACTTTGCAGCAGCCTGGTCAGTCCCTGGGCCTGAGGACAGGATGCAGAGCCGGCAGCCTTGCTGTCCCACGCACTTCCAGGAGGACAGACAGAAGGACGTCATGGGGAGAGAACCAATGGAAAGCTAGTGGAAGCCAGGCAATGGCACACACCTGTAATCTCAGCTACTTGGTCCTCCTGCTGCTGAGGCAGGAGGATTGCAAGTTCAAGACTAGCCTGGGTAACTAGTGAGACCTGCCTCGAAGTAAAACTTATAAAAGGGATGGGCATGTATCTTAGTGGCAGAGGTCTTGCCTAGGATGCATGAGACCCTGGGTTTGATCCCCAGCATGAGAGAGAGAGAGAGAGAGAGAAAGAGAGAGAGAGAGAATGAATATGAATGGGAGCTTGGGTAGCATTAGTAGAGGTGCAGTGCCTGGACCGAGGGAGGTGATGGGTTCAATAACTGGCACCAGGTATCCACTGGAAGAGCTACACACATGGAGTCTGTCCAAAAATGGTGCTGGGACTGATCCTGTGTGGGTGGGGTACACAGACTCCCAATAAGGCTCAGGTGAATAACACCCCACTTCAGGGGTGAATGCCAGGAGTCATAGGGCAGGGCTGAGATGGGGGAGCCCATGGAGACATAACTGCTGCTCAGCTGGAGTGCACCTTGGACCTGGAGGTGAGCCCAGAGCAGGTCCTTAGGGAGCCATGCTTAAGTACAGCCTCAGGGGTGGAGTAGAGGCCTGTGAGATGACTCTCTGGCCTGCTTGTTTTATCTGACACCATTCTGTGGCCATCCCAGCATAGCCTTGGCCCGGCTCCCAGGGTAGGATCAACCTGTATCTCCCACAGGTGCCTGTGGACGCGGGGGAGGTGAGGGATGCCTCGGCCTGCTGCTGGGGGGTGGGCACATGGTCCCTGCCTGTGCATACAGGTGACATTCTGTGCATGTGGGAGGCCCCGAGAGCAGACCCTCTGCCCTAGGCTGCCCAGCCTGGCTAGGAGGCCTGGCCTATGGCTGTTGCAAGCGCTCCCAGACCCTGGGAGCTGCAGCCCTGAGCAGAGATCCCGGTGCAGGGCTCAGTGTTTGGGCACACCATCCCTGAAGAGGTGGCTGTGGGCGATGCTGAGGACTGGCCAGGGTCTGTGTGCAGCAGAAATGGGGAATGGCTGCTCACAAGGCTCAGAGAGGAGGCTGAGTGGAGGCAGGGCATGGGGTGAGGCCTGGGTGCTATCCAGGGACCCACTGCTCCATGCTGAGAGGACAGGAGGGCCAGGAGATGGCCTGTGTGGACATTGCTGAGAGAGAGGCCTCAGCTATATAGACCTGTCAGGAGAAATGTGGGCCATTCCTGCCTCCTCTGCTGGGGGAAGGGACACCAAGACCAACAAGTTGGAGTCATGTCTCTGGGTGGCCACATGGCATCAAGGGAGGATTCTGAGCCAGGGTCTTCCAGAATTGGGCTTCAATTCTGGGCCTGCCCTCTGGGGATTTCATGACCTCGGGTAGGTTATTAGACCTGGGGCCAGGAAGGAGAAGGTACTGGTAATGGTATGAGCCCCTTCGTTGTATAGAACCCAGGAGCAGGGCTGTGCCTGGCCCTGAAATGGGGGACGGTGGATAGCAGTTTGGTTTGGCTCTGGAGGGATAAAGTACTGGCGGATAGCTAAGGGGATGTGTGTGGGGATTTGGACCGGGGTTGGGGAGGGAGGTGGCAGAGGTTGGAGAGACCCCAGGTCCAGGGGTGTAGCTGAAGCCCTAATGGAAAATAAGGAAGCCCAAAGTGGGCTGCAGTGGTGGTGGCCAGAAGCACATAGGGGACATCTCAGGAGGGTCCCTGGCAGGAAGCAGGAGAGTTCAGGAGGAAGTATGTTCAGGCACCAAGTGGAAGAGGGACTGTCCATGAATAAGGAGGGTCACAGGTGTCTCAAACTACAGAAAGGCTGGGTGAGGTGTGGACTGGGTGCCAGCAGAGCTGGGGTGAGTGGTGGGTGGAACGCTGGTGGGGCGTGTACAGGAGAGAGGGTCTTGAGAAGAGGAGTGTGCAGGGCAGGGTAGGGAGAGCCTGCAGCTGGGGAAAAGGTGCTGGGGATGTGAGCCCCAGAGGGACAGGGGGCGGTGGCCTCGCTTCTGACAGGTGTCCCTATGAGGAGGGTCCAAGATGGCCCTCTCTCCGTATGGAGGTTCATGGGACCCCCATTCTCAAAATCTGGGAGGGCCTTCTAGAGGGTGCATTTCACAGAGGGGAGAAAGAAATCAGAGCAATGTCAAGGCCAAGACCTAAGGTGACTGCACTCTGCTTAAAGTCAAGGCACCGGATAACTCCAGGGCAGGAGTTTGTGGTAGCTGGAGCCGGATGGCAAGACCTAGGGTGCTGTGCCCGTGGCTTTCCTGAATGCAAGGGACCCTGTCTTATTCAGTTAGCCACCTAACCAGATGTGGTGGTGCATGCCTGTAATTCCAGTACTTGGGAGACTGAGACATGAGAATCACAGGTTCGAGGACAGCCTCAGCAACATAGTGAGACTCTTAACAACTTAGTGAGAACTTGTTTCAAAATAAAAGGTAAGATAAGCCAGGAGTGGTGGTGCACGCTTATAATTCCAGCAATCGGGAGGCTGAGACAGGAGGATCTGGGTTCGAGGCCAGCCTCAGCTACCTAGTGAGGCACTCCACAACTTAGTGAGACCCGGTTTCAAAATAAAGAATAAAAAATAGGGCTGGGGGTGTAGCTCGGAGGTAGAATGCCCCTGAGTTCAATCCCTAGTACCGCAAATAAATAAATAAATAAATAAATAAATAAATAAATAAAAGGTAAGATAAGGCTGGGGGTATAGCTCAGAGGTAGACTACCTCTGAGTTCAATCCTTAATAATACACACACACACACACACACACACACACACACACACTCCACCTGCAGGCCAGTCAGGTAGGGGGATGGAGCTGCCAATGCACACTATGACCGCCCCTCCCTGCCTTGGCACCTGTGCACCTTCCCACCCCCACAGCCCGAGGTGGTTGTTGAGCCAGCTCCTGCCTGCAGGTGGTGGCCACACGTACCCCCACACAGGGGTGTCCCCAGTGAATTGCCCCTGTCCTGCAGCATTGGCTCTGGCTTCTGTCCCTAGCACTGGTGTAAGCATGGTGTTCTCCCAGCTGGAAAACACACACACACACACACACACACACACACACACACACCCCTTTTCTCTTGACCCCACTGCCCCCTCCAGCAAAACGTTTGCCTTGAAGAAGTTGTCCGTTCGCAAGCATGCAACGCCTCTTCTCCAGTTCCTTAAGCCATTCCCACCACACCAACGGGACCTGCCCGGGTTCCCAGCAACCTGACCTCCGCACATCGCCACAGCCTCGTTTCTCAGCCCTCATCTTGGCTGCTGTGTCGGCAGCCGGCGCCTAGGTGCCCGGCCCTCCCAGGCCTCCTCCACACCACACTCCTCAGCTTCCTTGCCTGGTCCTCCTCCTCCTGCCAAGCTCTGAGTGTGGCCGTGCCCAAGGCCCTCCTCTCATGGGCACTGGCCAGCGCGGATGCCGTCTACAAGCCGTGTACCTCCAGCGCGTCTCTCCTTGAACGCATCTCCCAGCCCATGTCTAAGTTATCTCAGCCACACCTGCCATGGACCATAGGTCAGCTGGTGCCAGAGCCCAAGGTGGCCCTGCACCCTTGCCAGTGAGCACATGCTTCCCTAGTTGGGACCCTCAAGCCTCGAGCTTAGCTGTAGACGTTCTCCACAACATGAAGTCCTTCTAGATGAAACATGGAAAGGATGAGACTCGTCCAGCACACACAGCTGCCCTTCGGACAGTGCGGTGGGGCCAGTGTGAGCAAGCGCCACCCCGCTCCTTCCTGTGCTCCCCTTTCCCAGCTTGGCAGCTGGCAGCTCCATGCTTCTGCCACGTCTGTGCGTGTGCTGTGGCTCCGCCTGGCCTCCCTCCCTGTGTGGCTGGCATGCGTCTCTCCCTGCCACCCTCCGACCCTTCCCCAGATCAGGGCTCAGCCACCAACACCCCTCCACACAGAAGCCTGGGCATTTGCTCTAAAGCCTGCTTTAGCTCTCCTCTGGGCCTGTGAGCAACTCAAGGCTGCCCCACGCCTGGCTAGGAGCGTGTCCCGGCTCCGAGCAGGTCGCAAGGTCGCAGTCAATATCTGCTGTGTCCACCCATGAAGGAGCTCCGAGAGGCAGCCTTGGCGGAGGGCCTGTGTCTGCCCCCACGAGGCCTTGATGCCCTCGATGTTTGAGGACAGTGCCTTCTTTGTTGTGGGGGGCTGTCCCATGCCTTGTAGGACATTTAGCAGTGTCCGTAGCCTCTCCTCTCAAGATGTCAGCCAGCAGCACCTTCCTATTGTGACAGCCAAAAAATGTCTCCAGACATTGCCAACTGTCCCAAGGGACCAAGTCACCACCAGCTGAGCACTGCTGCCTCCTCCACAGAAGCTCCTGGGGACTCTATTTTCCTCAGACACAAGGAGCCAGGGTTTGGCTGTAAAGGGGTGGAGTTGCTGTGACAGACACCACTTCTCAGGGAGGGTGCAGCTCTCTGAGCAGCAGGGAGGTCCTGTCTTCCAACTTGGTGGCTGAATATGGGGATGACAGCCTCATTCACCCCGGGACCAGAAACTTGAGTTTTCTGATCTGGGCCAGGGCAGGAGATTGAGGTACAGAGAACTCTGTTGCCCAAATGGTGTGCCAACCAGCCAGTCATGGGCCTCACTGGAAGCCACAGCAGGCCTGGCAGCTTCTGGTTCTCTAGGTCACCAGAGGAGGACCTGATTAGGAGCAGGACTGAGTCAAATGCAAGCTCAGGGGCCAGGGACGACTCCCATCCTGGCACAGAAAAAGCCTTGACTGGAGAGAGCTACTCCAGCAACCAGAAGACGATAGAAAAGACACTTGTTGGCAACTACAATGTGTAAGACTTAGGGGCTATGCCAGCGTGTCTCCAAGTGCTCTCTGGGAGGCTGACAGTCTTATAATCCCTTTTACAGAGCTGGAGACCGAAACATGAGGAAGTAAAAAATTTTTTTAGAGATGTCTGGAGTGTCTATTGACTCACCCAAGGTGGCTAGTTGGTAGATGATACTGGGATTCTAATGCCACCTGACCACAGAGATGGCCCAAACCTTCCCTGAACATACAGGGGTCCTCAAACCTTTTTCCCTGCAGTGCCCACCACTACCCACAACAGCAGCTCAGCTACTACTTGTCCACAAATGATTCTGCATAGGGGGATAAAAAGTAGGCCCTTCCTGTTGATATCCTGAGGGCCTGAGCCAATGGATAAAGTGGGAATGTCGGCAATGCCTGCCAGGCCAGGACCAGGCTGTGCCTCTTGCACCATTAAGGCAGATTGCTCCACGCCAGGCAGGTTGGGCTGGAATCAACAGCACACTGGCCAGTGCCCCTGCCAATACCCCAACAGTTTTCTAGGGCCTGCCAAGCCACCAGGTGGGCCTCTGTCATCTTGAAGGAACCACTGGCTAGCTGAGGTGGAGACCATCAGGCTGCGTGTGGCCCCAACGCTGGCTTGTTAGGACCATGGAGGAGGGAGCCACATACCCAAGGCAGCCACTCGGAGGTCCTGTTAAAATACTGGCAGACAGGACCGTTGCAGACAGCTCATGCCTGCAAGCATTCTGCATCATCTTGTGATGTCACCCTGTTTATCTGCAATTGTGTCTCCTCAGAGCACAAAGTAAAGCTCCAGATTTTGTTCAGACTCAACCTGGCTACAGGGAAGTCCAGAAGACTGAGGCCTAGAGTGTGGCCTCTCCCAGCTATAGCCAGAATTTTGCTTAATTAAATTTCACTTTAAAAGTACTTGGGGAAGCTTTCTGGGT
>PVLC010048655.1:0-10689 GCA_004027655.1 Graphiurus murinus
GGAGAGGAGAGGAGAGGAGAGGAGAGGAGAGGAGAGCGGAGGGGAGGGGAGGGGAGGGGAGGGGAAGGGAAGGGAAGGGAAGGGAAGGGAAGGGAAGGGAAGGGAAGGGAAGAGGAGAGGAGAAGAGAAGAGAAGAGAAGAGAAGAGAAGAGAAGAGAAGAGAAGAGAAGAGAAGAGAAGAGAAGAGAAGAGGAGGAGAGAGAGAAGCTGGGTGTGGTGAGGCTGAGACAGGAGGATCGCAGGTTCGAAACCAGCCTCAGCAATTTAGCAAGGCCCTCCGCAACTTCATGAGACCTTGTTTCCAAATAAGAAATAAAATTGGGGCTAGGGATATAAGCTCAGAGGTAGAATTCCCTGGGTTCAATTCTCAGTCACACACACACACACACACACACACACACACACACATACATGCACACACAGAAAGACAACATTAAACTTCATTATAGAGGTCAAGCCTACGCAAATCCAGTTCAGCCAAAACTGTGAGACTACTGCCCTTGTGAGAAAATCTCAATTTCATTAAAGGCCACTGTGCGGATTTTACATTAGCAGTGGGAGGCCACTGTGTGATTATTACATTACTATGAGAGACCAATATGTGGATGTTAGTATTAAATGCCACTGAGCGGAAATTGTGTTATTATTTAAACTCCAGCGTGCACATATTACATTAGTACTAACGGGCATTAATAATAGCCTGGCCATTATTATGACAGTTGTAAGAAACTATGGCACAAGCTGGGCGTGGTGTAGTTCAGAGGTGGAATGCCCCTGGGATCAATCCCTAGTACCAAAAAATAAAAATACAAAATACAAAAAGAAGCAGCAATCATGGTGTGGATCTTGATATTAGAGGGCACGGAGATTATGTTAGCATTAGAGACCACTGTGTAGACATTACTTTAGTAATAAATGACACTCCGGAGATATAATATTAAAGGGCACAGTGTGGATATTATGTAAGTATTAGGGGTTACTGTGCTTATTACATTAGAATTTGAGGCCATAGTGTGAGTATTAAGAGGCCACTTTGTGTATATTATATTAGTATTAGTGGCCACTGTATGGATTTTTAATTGTTTTCGGAACTGAGGATTGAACCCAGGAGTATTCTACCTCTGAGCTACACCCGCCCCTAAGCTCTATTTATTTTTGATTTTGAAACAGGGTCTCACTAAGTTGCTGAAGCTGGCCTCAAATCTGCAACCTTCCTGTCTTGGCCTCCCAAGTACTGGGATTGCAGGCGTGGGCCACCACACCCAGCTCGCTACGTGGATTTTAAAGTAATATTAGGGCCACTGTATGGATATTACATTAGTGTTAAAAGCCACGGTGTAGAAGCTATGTCAGTGTGAGAGGCCACACTATGGAGATCACATTAGTATTAGAAATCCACTGTATGCATATTATAAGTCACAGTATGGGGATTACGCTGACCGTAGAGGCAATTACATAAATGTTACAGGCCATGCTGTAGAAATAATGTGAGTTTTAAAGACCGCTCTGGCAAGGCGTGGTGGGGCACGCCTGTAACCCAGTACTTGGGAGGGTGAGACAGGAGGATCACAGGTTCCAGGCCAGCCTCAGCAACTTAGGGAGGCCCTCTGCAACTTAGAATGCCCCTGGGTTCAATCGCCAATACCCCCCCCCACACACCACTGTGTAGATATTATAAATGCCAGTGTGAAATTGCATTAGTATTAAAGGTAACTGTGTGGATATTTTATTAGTGTTAGAGGTTCCTGTATGGACATTATATCAGTGGACACATGTCTCGGGTACCAAATAGAAACTGACTAATTTGACTCCTTCCTTCCTTCCTTCCTTCCTTCCTTCCTTCCTTCCTTCCTTCCTTCCTTCCTTCCACTGGGGATTGAACCTGGGAGTGAGGATGGGAGGTTTACCCCTGAGCTACATCCCCAGCCCTGTTTTCTTTTTTTTAGTTTTTATTTTGAGACAGGTCTGGCTAAGTTACCACACTAGGGCCTCGAACCTGCAATCCTCCTATCTCAACCTCCCAAGTACAGCAATTACAGGCTTGTGCCACCATGCCTGGCTGAACTTAACTCTGTATGCAAAGCTCTTCCTCTGCTGGATTCTCTAAGGACTCTCTTCCTGCAGTCGGGTGTGGAGGCGAAGCTCTTACTTACCCTTACACAGCAGATGGAGGGGTGGGGTGGGGTGAGTGTCTTCAGTAGTCCGGAGGGATAAAGCTCTGGGCTCAGTGGACTCAATACTTTTCACCTGGAGCCTCAGTGTCAGGAGAGCTGGTGCCCGCCCTCTGGTGACCGCCTAAGCTCAGCGCGAGATGCTACAGTTTAGTGGTATATGTGCTCCCCCTCCTGGCTTTCTTGTGAATAAATAACAGTACTGCGTTCAGATTTAAGGCCGTAATTCCAGAAGCCCGCTGCCCATGTTTTCCTAAAAATTGTGATAGAACAAATATTTGAAAATCATAATGAAATGGTTGTAAGTACAAACTAAAACTTACACAAAAATTTACTCAAAATAGTCCACAGACTGGAATTTGAAAAACAAAACTAAAATCTCTGAGGGAGAGGTATCAAAACCTGTGTGACCTTGGATTTGGTCCTATATTTCAACATAAAACACCAAAAGTCAATTCGCACAGGAAAAAAATACTGATAATGGAGACTCTGCAACATTTAATGGTATACTCTGAAATATTCTGTTTAGAGAACAAAAAGATAAACCACAGATTACACTAAGTTATTTACAAAATACATATCTAAAAATGAACTTGTATTCTACATCCACAAAGAGATAATGAAAATCAACAAATTCCCTAATACATGTAAAAAATATCTGAACAGACACCTGACGAGAGAAAACATAAAGATGGCAAGTAATGTCACAAGAAGATGCTCAGCATCGTATATGGCTAGAGAACTGCAAATTAAAACAATAACGAGATCGCATGGCATAGCTAACTCTAACTTCTTAACTCTAAAAAACACTATGATGTCAATTACTGGAGGCTGAGACAACTGGCACCTTCATTCATTGCTGGTAGAACACGCATTGGCACAGCCATTTCAAAGGTTGTTTGGCAGGATTCTATCAGAACAAAACAAGCCTAACTTCATGATCCCACATTTGCACCCCTACATTGTCCATGTTTAGACAACTGTTTGAAAAATCACATCCAAACAAAACCCAGCATATCAGTACGTACAGCAGTTCTGTCACTAATGGTCAAAACTTGAAGTAATAAAAATACCCTTCAACAACTGAATGCATGCACAAATGACGGCCCAGAACAGAGTCAGCTCAGAACCTCAGTCTAAATGGGCGGGAAACACAAGTACATCCCCATGGGGAACAATCTACAACATACCTGACAGGTCCTCCTCAACAGCCAAGGTCATTAAAACAAGGAGAGTCAGAGAAATCATCCTGGATGCCATCTTGGAAAAAGAAAAATGTAGTACTAAAGGAATCCAAAGAAAATAGGGACTGACTTAGTAACAGCATAGCAGCATTTGTTCATCAAGACAAGTGATATAAGATGCTAATAACACATCTGAGATAGCTGATATGAGATGTATAAGAGAAGGCTATGTGGAGGATGCATGGGAAGTCCCTGCACTTTCTGGGCAATTTCTGTATCAATATAAAACTTCTCTAAAATGAACATTTATTTGAAGACATGGTTATATATTTTTCAGACATCTGCTTCTTTAATTATTCATACAATTAGTAGTAATTGATACTCTTAACTAGTCCTGTTTGTTAATAAGAGCATTTATGACACAAAATTAAATGATGCATATTAATATATTTAAAGATAAGTGCCTCTTTTACATATTTATGTTGAAGTAATAACACTATTTTATAAATATATTTATCACATTTTTTCTTATGCTGGGACTGTGTCCTGGGTTTGTTCTCTAAAAAGCTGCTTACTTTAGAGGAAAATATCACATTTTACCTCTAAAAAGCTGCTCATTTTAACTTAGAGAAAAAAATTCACATTTTAGAGACTATTTCAACTTATGGATGAACATTTTCAGAAGAATGACTTTGTAAAAATGTGCTCCAATGGCAAATTGACTTGTGACTGTATCATCTATTCCAAAGAATCCTTATCTTTATTACATTTCTATGCATTTCCTTTAGCAGAATATATATATATATATAGTATTCAAGGAATCCAAAGAAAATAGGGACTGACTTAGTAACAGCATAGCAGTATTTGTTCATTAAGACAAGTGATATAAGATGCTAATAGTACATCTAAGATAGCTGATATGAGATAAAATAAAATATTTGCCACTGGGAGAATACATTCAAAGACAAGAAAATTGTAAACAATTTGTGACCAGGACTATTCAATGTCTCCTTGTGATGTGTTCTATAGCAAAAGAGTTTTAAAAGTCAGTTTCCTCAGTGATGCTCTGCAGAAAATGGGGGAAACTGCAGAAACACAAGTAGCAGCACAGTCTGAGTGAGATGTTGCAATGTTTAATGGGAAGAAATTCACCTTTTAGAGATAATGAGCTCCAAATATTTTTCCTTTTTTTTTTTTTATACTGGGGATTGGAACCAGGAGCATTCTACCTCTAAGCTACACCCCCAGCCCTATTTTATTTTTATTTTGAAACAGGGTCTCACTAGGTTGATAAGAGTCTCACTACTTCCTGAGTCTATCCTTGAACCTGTGATCCTCCTGACTCAGTCTTCCAACCATTGGGATTACAGGTGTGTACCACCATGCCCAGCTCCAAACATTTTTAAGTTAGTTGAACTTCTAAGTGATTTTATTATCAAGATAACTAGTCATGAAGATAATGATTAAAAAATAATCTGTGTGGCTAGGGATGTAGCTCAGTGTTAGAGTACTTTGAAAAAAAAAAAAAAATCTGTGCTTACTTGTATAACCAAGTGGAAAAAAAGACAATTACTGCTCCTAGGAAAACCCGTTAGACCTGAAATGCAGTTGAGCCTAGCAGAATGAAAATACTCTTAAAGTAAATTGTATAAGAAAAATAGCCCATTGTGAATAGAGGTGTCACAGCATAAATTATGTTCATATAAAATATACTGTCATAACAACAGATGAAGGCTTCGTTGACTTTTTGTGTGGAAAAGAAAGAAAAGTGGAAATGGTTTAGCTTGGAAATGTGATACCGACATAAAATTTCTCCTGACTAGGCAAATACTAATAGACAACTATGGCAGATATAGAGGAAGGCCGAAGCCAGATGAGCTAAGTCTGCACTTTCTCCAGCTCACAGTCATAGTATATCAAAACTCTGCTTCTTTTCATTCAAATATGATAACCTTTTAAAAATATGATAAAACATATTATTTCTAAAAAGAATTCCACAAACATGAGATAGTCACAACTCTATTCTAAAAACTCACTTATAAACACATACAGGTACGAATGTTAAAATGTAATCAGGGCACTCACCAATGAAAATAGCACTTAGTGGTAATATATACATATATAATCCCCCAAAAAGAAATTCAAATTTCTGATATCAAAAAGCACTTTGGTACTTTTTAAAAATGATATTTAGAAGAAAGGAGAAATAGTTAAAGTTCTCCAATAACAATTCCTGACAACATCATTCTTATTAGAAAGCCCATCCCTTTGCTTGCAAGGAATGAGAAAGTAACGCTGGATAAATGTAAAACATCATCCAGTCTCAGAAAGTCAAGGGTCATATGCTTTCTCTCACAAGTGGGTGCTAAAGAGAAAATAGGAATAAAAGATGCAGAGTGAGAATTTCTTACAGTCAGTTGATTTTTTACAAAGATGCCGAAAACATACACTGGAAAAAAGACAGACTTTTTGACAAATGGTGTTGGTAAAACTGATTATCCATATGTAGAAAACTCTTATCTTTTACCCTGCACAAAAGTCAACTCTAGATGGATAAAAGACCTAGAAATTAAACCAGAAACTTTGCAATTACCAGGAAAAAAAGAAAAAAAAAAAAACCCTCACATAGGACCAACTCTCCAACATATAGGCACTGGTAGAGACTTCCTCCACAAGACCCCCAAAGATCAGGAAATAAAATCAAGAATCAATAAAGGGGATACATCAAATTAAAAAGCTTCTTACAGCAAAGGATACAACCAAGAGCATGAAGAGAGAGCTGAAAGATTTGGAGAAAATCTTTGCCAGCTACTCCTCTGATAGAGAATTAATATCTAGAATACTAGAATATATTTAAAAAAAACAAAAAACGTAACACCAAAAAACAAATAACCCAGTTAAAAAATGGGCAATTGAACTGAATGGACTCTTCTCAAAAGAAGAAATGCAAATAGCTGACAAATATTTGAAAAGTTCAATATCACTAGCACCAGTCACCACACATGGCTTGAATGCAGGATACCGAGATGAGTGACCACAGTTAAACAACCCAGACATTAACCACAATAGTGAACTCAGACTTTACCCAGTAACTTCTGACAACGGGAAAGTGCTGAGCTTAGTTCTTATTTGTGCAGAGGTGGTGGCGAATTGGAAGGGACAGTAAGGGAAGAGGGAGGAGGTGAGAACAGGAAGGAGAAAAAACAAGGGGTTGTTGATTGCGAAGGCGATTAGACCAGCTGTGCCTGCAGGTGGCAGTTACGGAACACAGGATTCTGTCCTCCCACAGAGACTGGGAGACAGAGGCCATGACCTTCCTGATGGTCACATTTCAAAGGAAAGGGCTTTAGGTTCTTTAGAAAACCCCATGGTAGTTAGATGCATATGTGTAAGTGTAAGCCACTTCTAGAAGATGTTCTAAGCCAGGGAGATGAGGTGTTGGCCAGAACAAGAAGTTCTGCTGGCAACATGAAAGGCCCAGCAGTGGGGGTGGGAGTTCCCCTAGGTTCACAGCCTCCTGCTGCTGGAGAACTTGGTCTCAGGGCAGGGTTGCACTGTCAGCGTGTCACAAGGGTCCTGGAGTTCTCGGTGCACGCATGTGGATGAACTCAGCCTGATTCTCGACATGAGGAGGTATAACACCCCTAGAACCTATTCCCACACAACTTCCTCAGCAACAGGTTGCATGAACAGGAAGTCTGGTCTCCTCAGGCAAGGGAGGGGGTGGTTCTGCGGGAGGCTTGGGGAGCCTGGGGGCCAAGACTCACTTTCACCTAGGCTTATGTAAGTGTGCCACTCCTACATGTCAAGTCTCCCTCCTTGGTAACCCAGCTCTCCTGTAAGAGACATGGTGAGTTTTTAATTGAACTCACCCAAGAATTCTGCAACTTACTCTATTAAATTTGGAGTCTGATGTTTTAGTTATTTGTGGTTTTAAGAGTCACATATTATTTTAAGGACAGTAGAAGCTTCTCCCTAGTTTTTGTTTGTTTTTGTTTTTATTTTTTACTTTAGCCAATGTGGTAACATGTAAACAGACACTATATAATCATAACCATGTAGGTGCACACAAGAAAATTAAAAAGTTTAGATTTATCATTTGCCACTTATTTTTCTAAAGCAACATAATCTATATTTTTTCCTTATTTGTTGTTAGTGTATAGATAGAAAAGTAATTTTCAGGTATTGATCTTGTATCCAGCAACTTTGGTGAATACATGTTTAGTTCTTATGAGTTGTCTTTGTAAGTTAAGTATTTTCTCTCTCTCTCTCTCTTTTTGTAAATTAAGTAATTTCTACATATGAGACTATGCTATCTGAAAACAGAAGTAATTTTACTCTCACTTTAAAATTTGAATGTTTCACTTATTGTACTTGCCTAATGCCTCTACGGGGACTTCCAGAATAATGTTGAATAGGAGGAGGAAACCTGGGCATTCTGGCCTGAGTCCTGATGATTCTAGAGGAAAACTCGTGTGTGTGTGTGTGTGTGTGTGTGTGTGTGTGTGTGTGTGTTTTAATTTGCATAATTTTCTGTGGTTTGATGTTTTTCTTAAATACACTTTATTGTTTGTAAAATATTTCCCTTATTTCTATCGTTGATTTTTCTTTTTTCTTTGTTGCTGTTGGCTTTTTGTAGTACTGAGGATCAAACCCAGATCCTCACACATGCTAGGCAAGTATTCTACTGCTACATCCCCAGCCACTGTGTCACCGTGTGTGTGTGTGTGTGTGTGTGTGTGTGTGTGTGTGTGTGTGTGAAAGAAGGAGAGCGAGAGCGAGAGCGAGAGCGAGAGCGAGAGATCAAACACAGGGGCATTCTACCTCCAAGCTACACCTCCAGCCTTTTTAAATTTTTTTTTTGTTTTGAAACAGTGTCTTGATAGGTTGCTGACAGTCTGACTTTACTGCTGAGGCTGTCCTGGAACCTAAAATCCTCCTGTCTTGGCCTCCCAAATACTAGAATTATAGGCATATGCCACCATGCTCAGCTTTGTTTTAGTTTTTAAAATTTGATACAGGCTCTTGCCACATTTCCCAGACTGATATCTAAGTTGTGATCCTCCTCCTGCATCAGCTTCCTGAGTATCTAGATTACGGACCTACACCACCATGCTTGGCTTTTGTTTTTTTATTTTAATTAATTAATTTATTAATTTATTTATTTTGGTGGCTCTGGGGATTGAACCCAGAGGCATTCTACCTTTAAGCCACACCCCCAGCCTGATTTTACTTCTTATTTGGAAACAGGGTCTCTCTCACTAGGCTGAACAGAGTCTCACTACTTGCTGAGGCTGTCCTCAAACCTGTGATCCTCCTGTCTTAGCCTCCCAAGTACAGTGATTACAAGTATGCACCACCATGTCCGGCTCATTTTATTTTATTTTTTTAACCATAAAATGGTGCCAGATTCTGTGAAATCATCCTTCTGCAGTAATTGAGCTTATATGATTGTTCATTTATTCTTGTAAGGTACTGTATTAAATTGAATTGTGTAAGTTGAACCATGATGGTCTTAACATATGTTTAAATCTGATTATCAACAATTCCCACTTAGTGTGGGCCCATTGTCTAGAAGCCTGCTTCCAAACTCCTAAAGTCAAACAGCCTGGTTCTTAACGGTGTCACGAGCAAGCACCTGAGAAGAAGCATATGTGTTTAGGTCAGTCAGTCCTTTCTTCATGGTTCTCAAGTTTTTCCACTGAGGGCATGATCCTTGAGGATTTTCTGGTTTTGTGTGTGTGTGTGTGTGTGTGTGTGTGTGTGTGTGTGTGTGTGTGTGTATGTATCATGGATAATTTTTAATTATGGAAGGCAAGTTTTACAATTATTTTTTTTTCTCTCAGTCAATATAGTACTAGAAAGCAGCTTTTTGACATGTAGCAAAGAATGGATGTTAGGGTTTGCAGAGTCGTTGGAAACTGGTGATTTCTCAGATAAAAGGCAAAAATGGGCATGCTCCCAAATCTTGGCTCCCTGCACGGTGCAAAGGCATGGTGGTGCTCAAGCAGCCAGTAGTCGCCAATGATTTGAGGAGGTGGAAGAACAGATGGGTCTCTGCCCACTGAAGGGAACACAGAGGCACAGATGCAGCCTCCCAACAGATAGAAAACCTCGAGAGGGCTGGGGGCAGCGGTGCACACTAGTAATCCCAGTGCTTAGGAAGAGGATCACAGGTTCAAGGTCAGCCTGGGTGACTTAGAGAGGACCTACTTCTAAATAAAAAATAAGATAGGGCTGGGGGTGTAGCTCAGAGGTTGAAAGTCCTGGGTTCAATTCCCAGTACCACAGAAATAAATTTTTAAAAAAGGGGGTTGTCTTTGATCCACCTTGAGTTGACTCTTGTGCAGGGTGAGAAAGTGGGGTTTATTTCTAGTTTCCTGCATATGGTTAACCAGTTTTACCAACACCATTTGTTAAAGAGGCTATCCTTTTTCCAGTGTATATTTTTGGCTCCTTTGTCAAAAATCAGTTGACTGTAAGTCTGTGGGTCTGTTTCTGAGTCTTCTATTCTGCTCCATTGGTCTGTGTGTCTGTTTTTGTGCCAATACCAGGCTGTTTTTATTACTGTGGCTTTGTAGTAGAGTTTGAAGTCAGGTATTGTGATACCTCTTGCATGGTTCTTGTTGCTAAGAACTACTTTGGCTATCCTGGGCTTTTTGTTTTTCCAGATGAATTTAAGAGCTGATTTTTCTATTTCTGTGAGGAGCGCCCTTGGTAATTTCATGGGTATTGCATTGAATCTGTAGATCAGTTTTGGGAGGATGGCCATTTTGATGATATTTATTCTGCCTATCCAAGAGCATGGTAGATCCTTCTATCTTCTAAGGTCTTCATCAATTTCTTTCTTCAACTTTTTGTAATTTTCCTTATTAGAGGTCTTTTACCTCCTTGGTTAGGTTTATCCCTAAGTATTTTATTTTTCGGGGTGCTATTGTGAGTGGAATTGTTTTCTGGATTTCTTTTTCAATGGATTTATGGTTGGCATACAGGAAAGCTTCTGATTTTTTAAGATTGATTTTGTATCCAGACACTTTGCTGAATTTGTTGATCAGTTCTATGGAAGTCAGGCCAGAGACCTTGCAGCTACTTGAAGAGGGCATAGGCCCAACACTTCAACACATAGGCACAGGTAAAAAACTTTCTCAACAAGACCTCAAAAGCACAAGCAACCCTCAGGAAGATCAATACATGGGATTGCATTAAACTGAAGAGCTTCTGTGCAGCAAAGGAAACTATCAAGAACCTAAACAGAGAGCCCACAGAGTGGGAGAAGATTTTTGCCAGTTACTCTACAGATAGAGGTCTAATATCTAGGATATACAAAGAACTCA
>PVLC010048657.1:0-10688 GCA_004027655.1 Graphiurus murinus
AAAAAAAAAAAAAAAAAAAAAAAAAAAAAAAAAAAAAAAAAAAAGAATAATGCAACAAACTGGGCACAGGTGCACACCTGTAATTCCAATACTTGGGAGGCTGAGACAGGAGGATTGCAAGTTCAAGGCCTGCATAGGATAACGTAGTGAGACCCTCTTTCAAAATAAAAAGGGCTGGAGGTATATCTCAGAGATAGAATGCTCCTGGATTCAATCCCCAGCACCACAAAACAAAAACAAAAACAAAATAAGAAAGAAGTGAAAACAAAGCCAGGTGTGGTGGCACACTCCTGTAATTCCAGTACTTGGGAGGCTGAAACAGGAGGATTACATGTTTGAAGTTAACCTCAGCAATTGAATGAGGGCCTCAGCAACTTAGGGAGACCCTGTTTCACATTTTTTTAAAATAGGGCTTGGGGTATAGCTCAGAGGTAGAACACCCCTGGTTCAATCCCCAGTCCCCTCCCACTCAAAAAATACTAGCCAGGCGTGGTGGCGCACACTTGTAATCCTAGTACTTGGGAGGCTGAGAGTGGAGGATCCAGGTTTGCGGCCAGCCTCAGCTACTTAGTGAGGCCCTCCACAACTTAGTGAGACCCTGTTTCAAAATAAAGAACAAAAAATAGGGCTGGGGGTATAGCTCAGAGGTATAATGCCCCTGAGTTCAGCCCTCAGTACTGCAAATAAATAAATAAATAAATAAACAAACCTACTATAAGATTTTCCTCATTCAGGTCTATGTAGGTCTTATTCCATGGGATCTTGGGTTTGTAGGTTGCCACAAAGTCATCTGTTTCTGATCTAAAAATAACCTGGAAACCACCATTCAGTTCCCTGGTACTGTGAGATAGAGTATAAGTAATACCATCGCAGAAGCCTATATCCACGGGTCTGTTTACTGAAGTATTAATTAGAGTGCAGACTAATAAGACTGTGAGGCTGTCCTTTGTTAAAGACATAATTTTCACTTGTATGTGTCAGAGCCTGTAAACAAGCATGCGAGGAAAGCAGAAATCACATGTTGGTGAGAAGATTCAATGGCTTCAATTAGTTGGTAATAGGAGCCAATAATATATCAGAATGGAGGATAAATTTTTTTGTGTGTGTGTGGCATTCTACCTCTGAGCAACACCCCCAGTCCTATTTTATTTCTTATTTTGAAAGAGGGTCTCACTAAGTTGCAGAGGACCTCACTAAGTTGCTGAGGCTGGCTGTGAACCTTAGGTCCTCTTTGCTCAGTTTCACAAGTACTGGAATTACAAGGGTGTACCACCACGCCTGACTGCTAGCTTAAATTTTTTTTATAGGATAAAATATATAACAATTTCATTTTTTTTTTTTTTTTTTTTGTACTGGAGCTTGAACACAGGGGCACTCTATGGCTGAGCTATCTCTTGAGCCCTTTTTTAATTTTTTTTTTTTTTTTTTTGCAGTACTGGGGATTGAACTCAGGGGAATTCTACCTCTGAGCTATACCCCCAGTCCTATTTTTTATTCTTTATTTGGAAACAGGGTCTCACTAAGTTGTGGAGTGCCTCACTAGGTAGCTGAGGCTGGCCGCGAACCCGGATCCTCCGGTCTCAGCCTCCCGAATGCTGGGATTACAAGCATGCACCACCACGCCCAGCTTAATTTTTTTTTTTTTTTTAATTTTTGATTTTGAGGCAGGACATTGCTAAGTTGCCTAGGCTGACCTCAAACCTGCATGCCTCCTGCCTCAGCCTCTCAGTATCTGTGATTGCAGGCATGTGACACTGTGTCTGGCTCAATTCCATTATATACTGATCAATGTTTTCCTGAAGATGAGAACAGATTAGGGGCAGTAAAAGCACTGACAAATCTCCTTCCATATAAAATGTGCAGCTGACACATAGTTATGTTGATTTTTCCTGTCCAACATTAACCCAGGGGAACTTTTATTTTGACTTAACAGTTCTTAGTATGTGCCTCTTTAAAATGTTGAAATAATTACAAAATATGGAGCATTTGTGTGTGTGTGTGTGTGTGTGTGTGTGTGTGTGTGTGTGTGTGTGGTACTGGGGATTGAACCCAGAGGCATTCTACCTTTGAGTTACACCCCTAATCCAATTTATTTTTTATTTGGAAACAGGGTCTCACTAGGTTGATGAGAGTCTCACTACTTGCTGAGGTTGTCCTCAAACCTGCAATCCTCTTGTCTCAGCCTGCCAAATACTGGGATTACAAGCGTGTACCCCCACACCCGGCCAAAATATGGAGCATACCAAACTTCAATTTTAACTCTCACTTTTAGCAAGGGAAAATAAGAAATCTTTGCAATTATCAAGGGACTCTCTGAAACCCTAAGACATGGGAAGTGTGAGAGACTTTTTTTTTCTTTCTGAATTTAAGTTCTGATCTTGGGAAGGAAAATAAAAAACACCAGGAGATTTGGCTACTTGATTAAGACAGGATCATATGTACTACAGTACATAAATGCAGTGTAATTGGCTCCAGTAGGCTGGTCTTGCCTCAGTCTCCTGAATGCTGGGATTACAGGTGTATACCCCCACACTCGGCTCTAATTCTGTTACCTTGGGTAGGACATAAACTCCTCCCCTCCCCCTTCCTCCCCTTTTAAAACTTTCTTTCTGCTTTTTTTTTTTTTGCGGTATTGGGGATTGAACTCAGGGGCATTCTACCTCCGAGCTACACCCCCAGCCCTATTTTTTATTCTTTATTTTGTAACCGAGTCTCACTAAGTTGTGGAGTGCCTCACTAGGTAGCCGAGGCTGGCCGCGAACCCGGATCCTCCAGTTTCAGCCTCCCGAATGCTGGGATTACAAGTGTGCACCACCATACCCGGCTCTTTCTGCTTTTATATTGAAACATGTCTTATTCAGTCGAGGATGCTATAGCAAAGCACAACTAACTGAATATAAACAACAGAGGCTTATTTCTCATAGTTTGGAAGCTGAAATCCAGAGACCAGAGTGCCAGCATGGCTGGAGTCTAGTTGGCTAGACTGGTTTCTATTTTATCCTCACGTGGTGGAAGGGGAGCAAGCCAGCTCTTGGCCTTCCTTACAAGGGTGCTAATCCCATTTGTGGGTGCTCCACACTCACGACCTCATGACTTTCCAAAGGTGCCTCCTCTAAACACCATCGCATTGAGATTTAGATGTCAACATCTGAATTTTGGGAAGACACAATATTTGTGTCTATGACAAAAAGGAATACAAAGTCTTCCCGAAAGAGAATATGATACTGGTTCTTTCGTGGCCCTGCCAAATTTACCTATCAGCATTCAATCTTGTACCCATCTCTCTGGTCATTAGGAGACAAAAAATAAGAGAAGCCATCCAGCCAGTGGTTCTTGTACTATTAAACTTTTAAAAATGAAGACTCCTGGCTTTGTACACAGACATTGTATAGAAGAACTTAAGTTAGCTCAAGAGCTGACATTTTTACCTAGATCTCTCAGGGATTTCCTATGCATGTGATGCTTACAACACATTTTGAGAAGAGAGAGACTGAAAGCTAGTTTTCCATACCAACTGGTATAGAAGAAGCAGAAAACAAAATACGGTCATTGTTAACTATAGTATTGGGAGGATTAGGGGGTGGCTTAGATCAAGTGGCAACTATTAAGCAGATAAAATGGGTATAGTGATCCAAATATAGCAAACATAGAGGTTAGAAGAAAAGTAACAGAGCTGGGCATGGTAGCGCACGCTTGTAATCCCAGTACTCGGGAGGCTGAGACAGGAGCTTCGTAAGTTCACAGGTTCATGGCCAGGCTCAGCTACTTAGTGAGGCCCTTCGCAACTTAGTGAGACCCTGTTTCAAAATAAAGAATAAATAGGGCTGGAGGTAGAATGCCCCTGGGTTCAATCCCCAGTACCGCAAAAAAAAAGAAAAGTAATAGTTAATTAGGCACAGTAATCTTAAAGTTGCTAAAAGATGCCTCACTCCAGTTACCAATGGTTTTAGTTTCCAAACAATAGGATTTGCAAGACAAATTTGACAAATGGCTTACTAAGATATTGTCTAATGTATATTTTAGGAAACACATTTAATAAAAGGTGGCTCAGACCACCATATTAGAATGACAGGCTCCTACGCAGTTCTCTGACTTAAAGAATGATAGAATATCACACATTGGGAGAAGGCAAATAGCGAAGCTTTTTATGGACTATTTGATACTGATTGTGATCTAACATACCAAGTCCTCAGGAACCAACACACTACTAATTCTGCTAGTCAGAATAGGGGCTTAGAAATATTATATACTAGCTGAGTGTGGTGGTACATGTCTTGCAATCCCAGTATTTGGGAGACTGAGACAGGAGGATTGCAGGCTTGAGAATAGTCTCCGCAAGTAGTAAGACTCTCATTAAACTAGCAATACCCTGTTTCAAAAAAAAAAATATATATATATATAATAAACATATATATGTTATATATATATATGTATATATATATATGGCTGAGGGTGTAGCTCTGAGGTAGACTGCCCCCGTGCCCCTGGATTCAATCTCCAGTACCACAAAAAGAAATAAGAGAAAAAAAGAAGAAGAGAAATATATACTAGTGGGTACTCTAATATAAATTCGTTGCATAGTTGACCCAATCATATTCTGAAGTCAACCTGAACCTGGCATTTCACATAGTCCTTAAAACACCACGGCTGAATGGTTGGATGTATGACCTACATTGTGGTTGTTGATCATCCCTGACCTGCTTCTTGCTCCAGACACCCAGGTGCAAAGCAGCAAGATGGCAGTGAAGGAGGCTGTCGTGATTTTATCACCTACTCTTCACTATACCAAGACTAGTCTATCAGCATTGCTCAGGTTTCAATTGGTGAGGTCCCATGATCAGCAAACAGAAAGCTTATCTGTGTGTGTGTGTGTGTGTGTGTGTGTGTATGCGTGTGTGTGTGTGTGTGTGTGTGTGTGTGTGTGTATAAATGGGGACTGAACTCAGGGGCATTCTACCTCTGAACTACACCCCCAGTCCTTTTTGTTTTGTTTTAAAATAAAGTATTACTAAGTTGCTGAGTATTGCTGAGGCTGGTCTTGAACCTGAAATCCTTCTGTCTCAGCCTCCCAAATCCTGGGATTACAAGTGTGAGCCTGGCTTTCACCTGCACTTTTAAAGACAAGCAATCATCTGATTTGGAGCCAACTTCATGGAGATCCTCTTGCCATAGAGAGAATAATACTTTATCCTTCTTTCTTTCTTTTTTTTTTTTTTTTTTTGCAGTACTGGGGATTGAACTCAGGGGCATTATTCTACCTCCAAGCTATACCCCTAGCCCTATTTTTTATTCTTTATTTTGAAACCAAGTCTCACTAAGTTGCGGAGTGCCTCACTAGGTAGCTGAGGCTGGCCGCAAACCCGGATCCTCTGGTCTCAGCCTCCCGAATGCTAGGATTACAAGCGTGTGCCACCACACCCGGCTATCCTTATTTCAATAGCATCTGTTTGTGTATGCCTCTCCATGGTTATAAAGCCATCACCAACAAACTTTAATGAATGCACTCTATGCCTTCCTAACAATCCATTGACATTATCTCAGACCATAATTCAGGGCAAAAGAAATGAGACTGAAGCACACGCTAGTTATCATTATCCTACCCTCTGTACCTACAAGTCAGCCATGTAAGAAAGGGAAACATTTTATTGAAAATTTAACTAAAGTATCAGATTGGGACCTTTACGTTCTGAACCAGTGACTGGCAGTTACACTTCACTTCTATAGTAAGGAATAAAATCCTAGGACATCAGCAGTGTACTTGGAAGTGGCACTGCTCATGATGACACCTAATAACCTACTTGCAAAATTTTGTCTCCTGAACTTGTAAGCATGGGCTTTTAAGTTTTAAACTCTCGGTACCCAAGGAAAATTGAATGTGGTAAAAGTGGAACTAAATTTGAAGTAGAAACTGCCAGCTGGCTATTTCAGGCTTGTTATGCCATCAAAGCAAAAGGCTTTGATGAAAAAGATGTGATGACGTTAGCTGTCTTATGGGTGTTGATTATATAGGAAGAAAGAGGAACATAGCAAGAATCTTAAGAAGGTCCTGGAGTCCTCTCCTTCTCCTACTATTATTGGTATTAGAGAACTAGAGACTTGTATAGTAAGTATTGTATACAGGCACACACCTGTAATCCCAGTACTTGGGAAGCTGAGACAGGATCACAGGTTTGAGGCCAACCTCAGCAACTTCATGGAACCTTGTTTCAAAACAAAAAATAAAAAGTGCTGGAGGTGTAGCTCAGAAGTATAATGCCTCTGGGTTCAATCCCCAGTAACACACACACACACACACACACACACACACACACACACACACACAATGGGTCATCAACCACAAAATTGAAAGGTTAAATCACAGCACTGGGAATGAGAGGAGACTGCCATCATACTAGTGTACATGCCACCAGAAGGCAAGGAGCACAGTCTAGGTAAAGGGAAAGGTAAGCCATAAATCTCAAATATTAGTTATTGAGGCATAACTGGTGGACCTGTGGGCTTTAGCCATAGTCTCTACTTCAAAATTATTATTATTATTATTGTTGTTATTGCTAATTTGGTTTCCTAACAAATGGCAATCGAAATTACTTATTGTTTCCCACCATTTCTTTTTCTCTTTCCTTTGTAACAGAACACTCGATTTTTATCTAGGCACATGCCAACCTAAACAAAGACTGCTTTTCCTTATCTCTCTTTAAGCTATGTATGGCCATGTGACTAAGTTCTGACCAGTGGAATATAAGCAGAAGTCTTGTTTGTGAGAGGCCTTAAAGCATAGGGGGAAGTGGGGAAAGAACATACCATTTTCACTTTCTCCTTTTCTTTGTTTACCAAAACATTATAATGTTTGTTTGCTATGTTATTTGAGAATATTCAATTCTTCCAAACAATGAGATATTTTTAAGTCATAAGAAGTCTTAAGCCTATGTGCTGGGTAAGCTAGTAGCTTACAAGAGATGGGTGAAACTCAGAATTTGTTAAATGTGGGTAACATGTAAGCAGGTAGTGAGTCAGAGAATTCATAAAAATGCGCCAATACAGATTGTAACTTGTCAGACATGTTGAAGTTAGATATAAGAACCAGAGTATCTCATAGGACAGAGTATCTGGTAGTTAGTTTTCCATTGCTGTGACAAAGTACCTGAGGTAAACAACTTAAAGGAAGAAAGGTTTCTTTGGCTCCAGGTTTCAGTGGTTGCAGCCTGTGGTGGCTTGACCCTGATACTTTGGGCCTGTGGTGTCATGGTACGTCATGGCAGAGTGTGTGGTAAAGGATTGCAGAAAGCAAAGAAAGTGGGAGGCAGGAGGGGCTGGGGTCCCCAAATCCCCTTAATTGGGCATGTCCCCAGTGATCTAACCTCTTTTCATGAGCCGTACCTCATGCAGGTCCCACCACATCTCAGTAGCGGTGTGACCTATCAAGCAAGCCTTCAACACATGGGACTTTGGGGAACATTTCAGACCCAAACTATGGCAAACAAATAAAAATTCTATTTTCATCTGGAAAGGGATGGAAAGATCAGATTACAAGGTATAAGTTCACCTCCAGGCTGACAGCTGTGCCACTGCTAAATTAGCTGCTGTGGTAGGCGTGATTGTAAAAAGGCCCCCAAGCTTCGGGCCTCTGGTTTATATACCTCTCTTTCTAGTTACGCAATCAAACACTGATTTAAGTGTTGTGAAGGGTTTTCACAGATGTGTGTGTGAGAGAAGTCATTTTAAAAACCGTTTTTTGCATTAGGCCCTCAGAACTTCATTCCGTTCCCTTGATAACTAATATTTTAATCTTAGTCTTTCTTTTATGAATCTCTTTAGGTATCGCTTCTCCTTTTCGTTCTCAAAGCCTTTTTTCTTAAGTAATGCAGTACCTCACTTCTCTATAAGTGTATCTAAGAAGAGATGTATTCATCTTTCTTAAAGACATTGCCATATGTTTGATACAGGTACAGCTTAAGAAATAAAATGAACACCCTTATACATAAAACTTTCTTTATATTTGATACAGCTGAACTCTGATAAAATACCATACATAATCTCTTTATTTCAAGCTCATGTATTAATAGTAGTAATGGTTCTGGCCACCTAAGAAATTTTCCTTATCTAATTTTACTTTCCTTCTGCCTAGATAATTTTTGGGGGAGTACTGGGGATTGAACCCATTTTTTTTTTTTTTTTTTTTTTTTTGGTACTAGGTAGAACTATTCTAACTCTGAGCTACACCTCCAGCCCTATTTTTTTTTTTTTTTCGGTACTGGGGATTGAACTCAGGGGCACTCTACCTCTGAGCTATACCCCCAGCCCTATTTTTTATTCTTTATTTTGAAACCAAGTCTCACTAAGTTGTGGAGTGCCTCACTAGGTAGCTGAGGCTGGCCGCGAACCGGGATCCTCCGGTCTCAGCCTCTCGAATGCTGGGATTACAAGTGTGTGCCACCACGCCCGGCTTTCTCCGGCCCTATTTTTTTGAAACAGGGCCTCATTAGGTTGATGAGAGTCATTACTTGCTGAGACTGTCCTCGAACCTGCAATCCTCCTGTCTCGGCCTCCCAAGTATAGGGATTGCAGGTGTGTGCCACCACCCTTGGCTCTAGATAAATTATATAAGAAATAACAACAAAAGGTTTTTGGTGCTAATACACCCATTCTTCAATTAACTATAGTTATTCCTCAGTATGCTGGGGGATTAGATCTAGGACCTGCTTGGATACCCATGGATACTCAAATCCTTTATACAAAACCGCGTGGTGACTAGGGTTAGTGGTGCATGCCTATAATCCCAGTGCTTGAGAGGTTGAGACAGGAGGATCCCTAGTTCAAGACCAGCCTCAGAAACTTAGCAAGACCCTCAGCAACTTAGTGAGATCCTCTTAGAAAATAAAAATACAAAGGACTGGGGTTGAGCCGGGTGTAGTGGCAGGTGCTTGTAATCCAAATAGTTGAGAGGCTGAGATTGGAGAATCACAGGTTTGAGGCCAGTCTCCACAACATAGGTGAGACCTTGTTTCAAAATAAAAAAATATAAAGGGTTGATAGTGTAACTCAGAGGTAGAATGCCCCTGGGTTCAATCCCCAGTACCAAAAAATAAAATAAAATAAAAATAAATAAATGGGTATAGTATTTGCATATAATCTACACACATTCTCTCATGTATTTGATTTTTTTTTTTTTTTCAGTACTGGAGATGGAACCCAGGGGCATTCTACCTATGAGCTACATACCGAGCCCTAATTTTTATACTTTATTTTGAAACAGGGTCTCACTAACTTGCGAAGGGCCTCACTAAGTTGCTGAGGCTGGCCACGAACCTGCGATCCTCCTGTCTCAGCCTCCCAAGTACTGGGATTACAAGCGTGTGCCACCACGCCTGGCTTCTCTCATGTATTTGAAATCATCTCTGGAATATTTATATTATAATGTAAATGATAAGTCAATAGTTGTTACACAGTATTGTTTAGGGAATAATGACCAGGAGAAAGATTACATATATGTTCCAATTTTTTTTTTCTAAAAATTTTCTATCAGCAGTTGGTTGAAATCTGCAGATGTGAAAATTGCAGATGCAGAAAGCTGGCTGTATTTGGTTAACTACTCAAAAAAAGAAAACATAATGAATGATTCTGAAAAAATATATTTTCTTATAAGAAAAAGTGAAAGACATGTTCTTTAAGTTCTATCCTTTTTTTTATATCAAGATACTTTAAACATCTTTATAGGAATAAATAAATAAGTAAAGTTTTTCATTTACCAAAATAATAAGTACTGATAATGTTATTCAAGACTCCAAAAAATTAGGCTACAGTCAATGTTCATATGATTTTCCCTTTCCTCAATTTTTGGATTATTTGAAGAAAATATTTTACTAGACTTCCAAAGGAATATATATATGGCTTGCTTCAGGGATTTCTTCTCTTTTTTTCAATAAAAAAATAGATTTTTAAACTCTATACTGACTTCAATTGATATAATAACTTTCTTCTTTATCTGTGAATTCCTCTTTGAAATTAACTGAATATTTTCAGTTTTTATTTCACTTAAAAAACACAAAAATAGCCGGGCGTGGTGGCGCACCCTTGTAATCCTAGCATTTGAGAGGCTGAGACCGGAGGATCCGGGTTCGCAGCCAGCCTCAGCTACCTAGTGAGGTACTCTGCAACTTAGTGAGACTCGGTTTCAAAATAAAGAATAAAAAATAAGGCTGGGGGGTATAGCTCGGGGGTAGAATGTCTCTGAGTTCAATCCCCAGTACTGAAAAAAAAAAAATGACCAGGTGTGGTGGCGCATGCTTATAATCCCAGTATTTGGGAGGCTGAGACAGGAGGATTGCAGGTTTGCGGTCAGCCTCAGCTACTTTGTGAGGCCCTCTGCAACGTAGTGAGACCCTGTTTCAAAATAAAGAATAAAAAATAGGGCTGGGGGTGTAGCTTGGAGGTAGAATGCCCCTGGGTTCAATCTCTAGTAGCACAAAAAAAAGAAAAAAGAAAAGAAAAGAAAAAAAAAAAAAAAAAAGACATGGACCAAGGACTAAGCCTTTGAACACAGGAACCTTTGGGAAACACTTAAGATCCAATCCATAACAGCCGCCTCACCCTTAATTGTTTCCATCTTTCCACAGTTCACAAATTCACAAATATTATCATTAATACCTTTTTTGGTAATAAAATATTCGGAGGGCTGACATAACCAATGT
>PVLC010048658.1:0-10690 GCA_004027655.1 Graphiurus murinus
GCAAAAAAAAAAAAAAAAAAAAAAAAATAATTTGGAGTATTGATCCTCCAAGACAGAGAAAGTTGCAGAGATGGAATGCACTGTTGAGTAACTGGTATTCTACTTTCTCTCTTCCAGCCTCTCTCAAGAGAGCTTTATTACTATTATATCATGGAGTTGGCCTTCTATTGGTCACTTATGTTTTCTCAATTTATAGACATTAAAAGAAAGGTAAGAATATTGGCTCCCTCAACTCCCTTCTACCTGCTACCATTACTGCCATTGTGATGGATTCTCTTCCCTCACTAGGACCACAAAAGAGAAGGCAAGTAGGTGTGATGGAACTATTAGGTCTTCGTAATTTTCCCAGAAATGAGAGTTAACTAATGATGAGGCATATTTAATATGTTCAGGGCAGCTCATGATGAGAACAGTTAACCAACTAAAGTGCATATTCTTTTCCTTATTCTTCTCCCACGTTTTTACAAGTCTAAAGCTCAGGAAATTAGTCAGAACTTGGGAATATGAAGTCCTGATTCAGAAAAAGTCTTGCCAGATATGGTGGTACATACTTGTAATCCCAGTATTTGGGAGGCTGAGACAGGAGAATTGCAGGTTTGCAGCCAGCCTCAGCTACTTAGTGAGGCCCTCCGCAATTTAGTGAGACCGTTTCAAAATAAAAGAGTAAGCCAGGCATGGTGGCACACGCTTGAAATGCCAGTACTTGGGAGGCTGAGACAGGAAGATCCAGGTTCGTGGCCAGCCTCAGCTACTTAGTGAGGCCCTCCACAACTTAGTGAAGTGAGACCCTGTTTCAAAATAGAGAATAAAAAGTAGGACTGGGGGGTGTAGCTCAGAGGTTGAATGCCCCTGGGTTCAATCCCCAGTACTGAAAAAAAAAATCAGTTCCAGAAACTGTTGGATTTGTTTTCTTGTGGCATTAAGGATGCAGGATGCTTTATTTTCCCTCTTCAGTTACTGCGCTTACAAGAATGTCAGCTGAAAAGGGTTTTACATGATTAAGCTTATTCTTTAATTATTTTCCTGCTATTGATTAGGAAACAACGATCCAGAAAAGAAATTTGAAAGACACAGTGGCCTTTCATGTTATTTGCAAGGAAATGGAGGGAACTGGAAAACATTATGTTAAGTGAGATTAGTCAGTCACTAAAAGTTAAAAATCAAATGTTCTCCCTAATATGTGGAAGCTAAGGAGAAAATGGGACATAAGAGGGACTCCAGGTGAAGGAGAATCCTTAGGTGAACAAAAAATTTGACTTAATGGAAGGTAATGGGAGGAGGGGGGACACCCTAATGAGCATGATGTACTTAAAAGATCACATCAAAGTCAATCACTAAACTGACCAGGAGATAGGGGAAGGGTGGGTGGGAATTGGGGAAGGGTTAATGAGAAATATGTGCATGGATGTCTTTACCTGTACTAGCTTGTACCCAACAAAAATGTGTGATTAACCCTGTTGTACCCAAGAAATGTATAAAAATCCATGCTAAAAAAATAAATTAAAAAAAAAAAAAAAGGCACAGTGGCTCATACCTGTAATCCCAGCTACTTGGGATGGGAGGCTAAGGCAGGAGAATCCTAAATTCAAGGCCAGCTTCAGTAATTTTAGTGAGACCTTATCTCAAAATAAAAGGACTTTGGATGTAGCTTAGTGATAAAGCACTCCTGAGTTCAGTCTCCAATATCAGAAAAAAAAAAAGAAAAGTGTGAGCCAGGAGTGGTGGCACATGTCTGTAATCCTAGTACTTGGAAGACTGAGACAGGAGGATCACAGGTTCAAGGCTGACCTCAGCAACTGAGACTCTTGGCAATCTAGCAAGACCCTATTCCTTTTTTTTTCTTTTTTGCGGTACTAGGGGTGTAACCCAGGGGAATTCTACCTCCGAGCTATACCCCCAGCCCTATTTTTAATTCTCTATTTTGAAACAGGGTCTCACTAAGTTGCAGAGGGCCTCACTAAGTAGCTGAGGCTGGCCGCAAACCTGTGATCCTCCGGTCTCAGCCTCCCAAGTACTGGGATTACAAACGTGCGCCACCATGCCCGGCTCTCAAGACCCCTTTTCAAAACAAAACAAAAAAATTTGACAAAAGGGTTGGGAGTGTAGTTTGGAGGTAGAATGCCCTTAGGTTCAATCCCCAGTCCCCCTCCTCCCCAAGAAAAAAGAATACTGTATATTTCAAACTTAAATGAAAAATCTGTGCTCTCTACACAAATACAATAGTATTAACAATGTTCTAGTTCTTGAGTTGGGTTATAGGTTCACAAATGTACAGTCTACTTTGTTTTAAAACATATATATAAGCCAGGCGTGGCAGTGCATGCTTGTTATCCCAGTACTTGGGAGGCTGAAACAGGAGGATCGCAGGTTCAAAGCCAGACTGCTCAATTTAGTGAGTCTCTCATCAACTTAGTGAGATCCTGTTTCCAAATAAAAATAAAATAGGTCTAGGGGGTGTAGACTGGAGGTAGAAGGTCCCTGGGTTCCATCCCCAGTACCACAAAATAAATAATAAATAGGCAAATAAACAAATAGATAAATAAATAAGTAAATAAATGAATAAAATATATGTAGCTGGGTGCAGTGGCAGAAGCTTGTAATCACAGTACTTGGGAGACTGAGATAGGAGGATCACAGGTTCAGAGCCAGCCTCAGCAACTTAAGGAGGCTCTCAGCAACCTAGTGAGACCCTGTTCCCAAATAAAAAATAGAATACGGCTAGGGGTATAGCACGGAGGTAGAATGCCTCTGGGTTCAATCCCAATACCAACAAAACAAAACAATAAAACATATTTCACCCTTTTTTATATGTCACATTAAAATTTTAATAAGGGACCTAGGAGAATGAAAGATATAAGATATCAAGTTTCTATCCATTTATGGGAATATATTGAAACTAATCTGGATTGTTAGTGTTGTCTAACATATTTTAAATACATATGTGTTTCAAAACAAAATAGACTGTATACTTGTGAACCCATCACCCACTCAAGAGCTAGAATATCATAAATACCATTGTTTCTGTGTAGAGAGCAGACTTTCCATCCTTGTTTTCTCTGAAATTCACCTGCCTTCTCCCACCCTCTGTCCCTCACATGACTGAGAAGTATTTATTAGGTAAGTCTGATAAGTCAAGTATGTAAAGATTTCCCCAGCCAGGTGTGGTGGCGCACGCTTGTAATCCCAGTATTTGGGAGGCTGAGACCAGAGGATCCGGGTTCGCAGCCAGCCTCAGCTACCTAGTGAGAGGCACTCCGCAACTTAGTGAGACCCTGTTTCAAAATAAAGAAGCCGGGCGTGGTGGCGCACGCTTGTAATCCCAGCATTTGGGAGGCTGAGACCGGAGGATCACAGGTTTGCGGCCAGCCTCAGCTACCTAGTGAGGCACTCCGCAACTTAGCGAGACCCGGTTTCAAAATAAAGAATAAAAAATAGGGCTGGGGGTGTAGCTCGGAAGTAGAATGCCCCTGAGTTCAATCCCCAGTACCGCAAAAAAAAGAAAGAAAGAAAGAATAAAAAATAGGGCTGGGGGTATAGCTTGGAGGTAGAAAGCCCCTAAGTTCAATCCCCAGTACTGCAAAAAAAAAGAAAAGAAAAGAAAGATGGCTTGTTTAGCTAATAAGCATTTCTCTAAAACTTTTTGGGAGTGTTTGGCTTTGCCCCTCAACAAATCTCTCCTTTATGTTAGGTCCTTTTGGTTGAAATGAGACAGCAGAAGAATCTTAGGAATATCTAAAGCTTTGTGTGTCCCACTACCACCAGGGAAATTACTCTCAAGTATAAGCTTATCACTCATAGTCTTCTGTGCTTCAAGCTATAAGGTAGATTGGTCAGTCAGTAATATAGAGAGTACTGGAATAAAATGCTAGGCTGCTCCGTAAAGGAGAGTCTATGCTGAATGGAAAATGTAAGGAATGGGATAAGATCTTCAGAATAAAGTGGGACATTGGGTTGACTACCATTTCTATGGCCTTGCTGTTACCTGCATCTTCTATCTCCATTCCTTCCTAGGATTTCCTCATCATGTTTGTGCATCACTTGGCCACCATTGGGCTGATAACCTTCTCCTACATCAACAACATGGTTCGGGTGGGAACTCTGATCCTATGTCTACATGATGCCTCAGACTTCTTGCTAGAAGTAAGAATCTAACCCCTCTTTCCTCATCACTCTGTTTCTTTCCTTTTCTTTCTATATGAGAACGGACTTTCTCCATAACCCAGTTCTTAATCTTCCATTGTCCAGGCTGCCAAGCTAGCCAATTACGCCAAGTATCAGCGGCTCTGTGACACGCTGTTTGTGATCTTCAGTGCTGTTTTTATGATCACTAGGCTAGGAATCTATCCATTATGGTAAGTGCTTGTGGAGCTGTGGTAGGTATGTAGATAATAATACTTTTCGCCAATCCCATTTTTCTGTTCTGTATTTGCTAATAGAACATTAAGAACCCTATTACCCCCCTTTCCTTGGCCTAAGCTGATCCTTTATGGACTCTCATGGGACCTCAGCTGCCTTACATGATATTTCTAATGAGATTATCCAGATTCAGAATATACAAGTCATTTGGTTCTGGCTTTCCTTACCATTTCTGTGTAACACTTTCAGTTTATGTCTAAGTACTATCTTTACCTTCTTTTGCACTGATCACAGAAATGTCAGGCTCATTTTACTTGTACCCTCTTCATTCTAACACATGTGCATATTCACATGCACATACACATTAATTTCACTTCTGCACTCACTATATTATGACACAAAGTCAATGACTGACTGTGGGTTCAAAATTTTTCTTAATGTGAGAATAGGCTTGTCTACTGTCCTATATGCCTGAGGATCTAAATCATTCCTAGGATTCTAGTCTGACTGTTGTCCCAATTTTGTGAAACTCTATACATTTGAAGTGATTAATATTGTGATGTATTTTATCAGTTCCTAAGATTTACATTTCTTCCCTGTCCCTAAAGATAGAAAAACACCATAAGCTTCTCCCTTAATTATTTTCTCACTATGAATGAATATCCTTTGTATTTTTTTTTTTTTTTTTTTTGCAGTACTGGGGATTGAACTCAGGGGCATTTTACCTCTGAGCTACACCCCCAGTCCTATTTTATATTCTTTACTTTGAAACAGGGTCTCACTAAGTTGCAGAGGGCCTCACTAGGTAGCTGAGGCTGGCCTCGAACCCCGATCCTCCGATCTCAGCTTCCCAAATGCTGGGATTACAAGTGTGCGCCACCACGCCCAGCTTTATCCTTTGTATTTCAACTAATATAAAGTATAAAGAAGAAACACACAGGGCTCTACATTCCAAGGAACTCAATTTCATCCCTGTCTGCCTAGCTTCAACTCTAGAACCTGACCCTTGGCCTCCTTCTTCTAGGATTCTGAATACGACCCTCTTTGAGAGTTGGGAGATGATCGGGCCCTATCCTTCTTGGTGGTTCTTCAATGGCCTTCTCCTGATCCTACAGGTTCTGCATGTCATCTGGTCCTACCTAATTGCACGAATTGCATTCAAAGCCTTGATCCGGGGAAAGGTGAGGATGAAGTATGGCCCAAAGGCCTTGTGGGAAGATGGGTATCACTCATCAGATCTTCCCTCTATCCAGTCTGGTGAGCTTCAGCTCCACAACCAGGCCAAGTAAAAAGCCTAGGGCTCCAAAGTTTTTGCCATGACTGTGAGTGTTTAGCCTTTTAAGGTATGAATTGGATGGAAGAGGAATGATCTAGTATCTTCTTCCTATCCCTTTAGAATGACCATTGTTAAACAATGAGTGGGTTTAAGAGTTTTGAGATGGCCTCAACCACTTCCTGTCCCTTCAGTGGACTACCTACCTACTTCAGTGGACTTTATATTTTTGGTTTTGGCAAGGGAGACTTTTCTTTTTTTTAAAGGAAATTATACACAGAGCCACAATGTATAAATTATGTAAGGGCAGATTGTTGGGTTTCCTAGGAGTGGTGTTGTAGTTCAAAGGCACCCCAAAATGACCATGCTGTGATATTCAAGATGTGGTTTATAAGCTGGGCATGGTGGCGTATGCTTTAATCCCAGTACTTGGGAGGCTGAGACAGGAGGATCTCAGGTTTGCGGCTAGCCTCAGCAACTTGTGAGGTCCTCCACAACTAAGTGAGACCCTGTTTCAAAATAAGGAATAAAATAGGGCTGAGGGTATAGCTCGGAGACAGAATGCCCCTGGGTTCATTCCCAGTACCACACACACACACACACAAAATGTGGCTTATATGAGGAACTAAGTACTTGCCTCACCCCACTGTTGGGCAAAGATCTTAAGTGAATTGGTCACTTTTTCCAGTACCCATCTATCTTAGCCAAGAACCCAAAAGCACAAAAAAGATGGCTTTCTGCCCCACCCCACCCCTGTGCTGTGGGTCGAATCTAAGGACTTGTGCATGCTAGGCAAGCACTCTACCTATAGCTGAAGCTATAGCCCCAGCCCTGCAAGGTACCATTTAATGATAAAACTCATAACTGAATATTATAAGTTCTTAAGCAATCAGAGTGTGATTAACCAAAGAACCTATAGAGAATCCCAGGGTGTGTGTGTGGGGCGGGGGGTCTACCAGAGGAGGTATTGATTCTAAGACAGATGGAATACAACCTAGGTATTTTATGAGCTTTTGTGTCATTGTTCTTTAGGTTGTGATTATAGAACTTGCTTGGTGTGCCTATGCATCTTGCTATAGCAGGACATCTCTCTTCTCCCCTGCTTTTCTTTCCTGACCAGGTGACCTACCCAGGAAGGATTAGACCCAGACTCTGTACTCTCCACTCTTTTCTCACCTCCTTCCTTTTTCCTATGCCTGGTGGGAGCTGGACAGTTTCATCTTTTGCATGTAAGTGTATCTGTGCTTCTAGTATTCGGGGAAGCATGTCTGTCCCAGTGTATTTTCCTACTGTCCTTTCTGTTCCCCTGTGTTTGTCTTGAAGCATGCACGCTTGCGCACTCTCTCCCCGCCACCACCTTATGGGGTCCATTGCATGCTGGAGCTGAAGTTGCCAGATTCTCTTCCTAAATTGAGGCAAGAGTTGAGTCTACTCTTTTCTTTCTCCTCCCTCCCTTTCTCTCTCCCTCCCTTCCTTCCTTCCTTTTGTATTTATTTTGCTTCTGAGCCTGCCTTTACCTTAAATCTGGGAAACACTCTGCCCTCTGGTGGACATTTCCTAAAGATCAGGTAGTCGCTTCATCATCTGGGTGTTCAGAGGTCAACAGCTACAACAAACTGTAGAATCACAGAACTAATCCAAAGTAAATACCCACCTCCTTGGCAGGAGCAATTGTAGCTTTGTTCCTTTCCACTTGCCACTTCCTGCTTTCCTTTTCTTTTTTTTTTTTTTTTTTTTTTTTTTTTTTTTTTTTTTTTTTTTTTTTTTTTTTTTTTTTTTTTTTTTTTTTTTTTTTTTTTTTTTTTTTTTTTTTTTTTTTTTTTTTTTTTTTTTTTTTTTTTTTGGTATGTGTGTGTATGTGGTTTTGGGGATTGAACCCAGGGACATTCTATCTCCAAGCTACACCACCCAGGCCTTTTTATTTTATATTCTGAAATAGGGTCTTAGCTGGGCATAGTGGCACACACTTATTATCCCAGTACTGAGGAGGTTGAGACAGGAGGATAGAAGGTTCACAGCTAGCTTCAGCAATTTAGCAAGACTATTAGCAACTTAGACCGTTTCAAAATAAAATAGGATTGGGTATAGCTCACAGGTAGAATGCCCCCAGGTTCAATCCCTAGTGCCACAAAAAAAAGGGGGGGTGGGGTCTTGCTAAGTTCCCATGTGCTGGCCTGGACTATGATCCTCCTGTCTCCACCTCCCAAGTACTGGGATTAAAGGTGTGCACCACTATGCCCGTCTTGAACACACATTTATTATCCTTTGGTCTGGCAATCAGAAATCTGACACAGGCTTCACTGGGTTTCTCTACTTCTATGATCTATAGTAGAGAATTTGAAATACTTTGCTAGATATGCAGGGTAATTTGTTGTTATTGTTTTGTGGTGCTGGGGATGGAACCTAGGGACATTCTACCTTCAGGCTACACTCCCAGCCCTGTTTTATTTTTTATTTGGAAATAGGGTCTCACAAAGTTGCTGAGAACCTCACTAAATTGCTGAGGCTGGCTTCGAACTGCAATCTGCCTGTCTCAGCCTCCCAAGTACTGGGGTTACAGGTGTGCGTCACCATCCCCAGTTTGCTGGATAGTTTAGATTAGAAAACACTGCTTTAATACAAGCTTGTCATTTGAAAAAACAAAACGGAAAAGCTCAGGGTAAAAGGTAAAGATTCACAGATGGTAACATGATTAGGACTGAGATTCTTTTCTCACTGATTACCAATTTATTCTTGTTTTTACCATACTATGTTTCTCGAGTATGCCAAAGTTTCACAAGCAGAGTAATTCTGCTATTGGAAAGGGGAAGAAAATTAGGAAATGATGTCATCAGATAGTGATGGTTAAGCTCAGGAATAGGAGAACTACTGAAAAGGGCCCATTATGGATCAGCTTTGGTCATAAAGCAAAACTCAAAGATAGAAGTAATGATGACAAGCCAGGTGCAGTGATGCACACCTGTAATCTCAATACTTGGGAGACTGAGACCCAGGTTACAGGTCTGAGCCAACACACACAAATTTAGTGAGACCCTATTTCAAAATAAAAAATAAGAGCTGGGCTGGTGGTGCACTCTTGTAATCCCAGTACTTGGGAGGCTAAAACAATCTGACAGGAGGATTGCAAGTTCGCAGCCAGCCTCAGCAACTTAGTGAGGCCCTCTACAACTTAGTGAGATCAAAAAAAAAAAATAGGACTGGGGGTATAACTCAGAGGTAAAATGTCCTGGCTTCAATTTCCAGTACCACTAAATAAGTAAATAAATAAAATAAATAGCCAGGCATGGTTGCACATGCTTATAATCCCAGTAGTTGGGAGACTGAGACAGGAGGATCAGAGGTTCATGGCCAGCCTCAGCAATTTAGTGAGGCCCTCTTCAATTTATTGAGACCCTATTTCAAAATAAAAATAAAGTAAAACAAAATAGGACTGGGAGGAGGTAGGATTAGAGGTAGACTGCCCCTGGGTTCAATCCCCAGTACCACAAAAAATAATAATAATAATTTGAAATAAATAAAGCTGGGCATGGTGGCCATGCTTGTAATCTCATACTTGAGAGGCTGAGACAGGAGGATCATAGGTTCATGACCAGCCTCAGCTACTTAGTGAGGCCCTCTGCAACTTAGTGAGACCCTGTTTCAAAATACAGAATAAGGTTGACAAAGTGATTTTCATAATCACTAAACCATTTAGAATTAAAACTGAAAAAAATAAAGAATAAAAAAAAAAATAGGGCTGGGGGTATAGCTCAGAAGTAGAATGCCCCTGAGTTCAATTCCCAGTACTGCAATAAATAAATAAGTGTATGTGTATAAAATAAATAAAAAATAAGCTGGGAGCCGGGCGTGGTGGCGCACGCTTGTAATCCCAGCATTCGGGAGGCTGAGACCGGAGGATCCGGGTTCGTGGCCAGCCTCAGCTACCTAGTGAGGCACTCCGCAACTTAGTGAGACTCGGTTTCAAAATAAAGAATAAAAAAAAAAAAAAAATAGGGCTGGGGGTGTAGCTCGGAGGTAGAATGTCCCTGAGTTCAATCCCCAGTACCGCAAAAAAAAATAAATAAAATAAAATAAGCTGGGCATGATGGCACACACCTATAATCCCAGTATTTGGGAGGCTGAGACAGGAGGATCACAGGTTCATGGCCATCCTCAGCCACTTAGACCCTCCGCAACTTAGTGAGGCCCTGTTTCAAAATAAAAAACAAAATAGTGCTGGAGTATACCTCAGAGGTAGAATGCCTTTGGGTTCAATCTAGTGCCACATAAATTAAATAAATAAATAAGGCCAGGGAGCCGGGCGTGGTGGCACACGCTTGTAATCCCAGCATTCGGGAGGCTGAGACCGGAGGATCCGGGTTCGCGGCCAGCCTCAGCTACCTAGTGAGGCACTCCGCAACTTAGTGAGACTCGGTTTCAAAATAAAGAATAAAAACTAGGGCTAGGGGTATAGCTCGGAGGTAGAATGCCCCTGAGTTCAATCCCCAGTACCGCAAAAATAAATAAATAAATAAATAAATAAGGCCGGGGTGTAGTTCAATAGTAGAATGCCCCTGGGTTTAGTTCCCAGTACCACAAACACACACACACAAAGAGTAGAATGAGAGGCAACAAAAGAGAAAATAGGCAATGCATATTCATAATAGTAGCCATGGTCCAGATAATACTTTGAGACACAGGTATCACAAGAAAATAGACTAGATTAGGAATAGGGTACCATCTTGGGCTCTATGAGCTTAAGATTCTCTTGAGAAATGTTCTGTCCTTACTTTCCTGCCTTTGGTCCCATTCCTACCCAGGTATCTAAAGATGACCGCAGTGACGTGGAGAGCAGCTCAGAGGAAGAAGATGAGACCACCTACACAAAAAGCCTCTCGGGCAGCAGCCCCAGCAATGGTGCCAACTGGGTGAATGGTCACATGGGAGGGAGCTACTGGGCTAAAGAGTAAGGTGGTTGGCATGGGAACTTCAGCAACATGGACTTGTAGGGCCACTGGCAACCTACTCCTCTTGGGCCTTCCCACATCTACTCTCCTGAACTAGAGGGACTGCCAGCCACTG
>PVLC010048659.1:0-10693 GCA_004027655.1 Graphiurus murinus
AGAAAACAGGACAGGGCAGGGGATATAGCTCAGTGGTAAAGTGCTTGCCTAGCACAACAAAAACGAAAAGGATAAGTACCTGCTTGCTGGGTATTTAGAGACAGCCAGCAAGGCAGAGGTCATACAGATTCTGAGGATCCAAGCTGAAAAATAGTGCCATTTCAGGGTTAGAAGGATCAGAAAGCATGTGGATATCTTTTTTTTTTTTTCTTCCTTGGATAGCTACTCTAGATTTTATGAGGCCTCTTTAAAAAAGTGTACACATAGTGGGTGTTTGTGTGTAGGCTGTGTTGCCAGTAGCATTCATGAGGCACTATTTAATCCCCAAACAATAGCCGAGCGGGGTGATACATGCCTATAATCCTAGTACTTGGGAGGCTGAAGCAGGAGGATTGCTGGTTTGAGGACAGCCTCAGCAATTTAGCAAGACTGTCAGCAACCTAGCAAGACCCTGTTTCAAAAAATAAAAAGGGCTAGGGATGTAAGTAGTTCAGAGGCAAAATACCCTGGGTTCAATCTCCAGTGCCACAAAAAAAAAAGTCTTCTAAAATTCTCAGTTTGAAGCTGGGCATGGTGGCCCACACTTACAATCCCAGTACTCCCGACTGAAACAGAAGGATCGCAGGTTCAAGCAGTGCCTCAGCAAGTAGTCAGATGCTCATCATCCTCGAGAGACCCTGTTTCAATATTAAAAAATAGGGCTAGGGGTGTAACTCAGAGATAGAATACCCCTGGGTTCAATCCCCAGTACCACAAAATAATAAAAATTCTCAGTCTGAACTTGGGTCTCTTTTTTCCTTTTGACTATTAATTCTATTGTATATTGTCAGACTCACCACACTACAATCTGCAGATTGATACTGTAATACTGTAACAAGAGCTGAGTGTACTAAGGACCTGCAGTTTAATGGGTGGTGTAACAAGTAGGTTAACAGACCCTTACTATTAGGTAAAAAAGTTCTTAACTATGTTTTTAGGTTTCTGTGATGACGACTTGTTATTTTTCTTTTCCTTTCTTGCTCTACGTTTTGTTCTTTCCTGGCCAAATCATTCCTGCTTGGTGTTCATTTACTTCTTAGTTACTCATCCACAGTTGTCGTCTGGGGAAAGACTTAAAATTGTTTGAGTTTTAGTACAGTTTAGAAAAGCTCTAGTGCTCCGTGTGTGTATATATGTATACTTATAAGTACACTAGAGTTCATTTTTTAACCAGGACTTCTTTAGAAGACATAGAGGAGTTACTTGTGGAAGTGCATGCTCCCTGCAAGGGCCTTTGGGTGCTTGGGGGTTGATGGATTTGATTATGTACACACTTGTTTTCTTACCACTGAATCACTCCATTTCCAGATTTTTTCCTTCCCCTTCAGGTAAGCTATGACACCTGTTCTAGAAACAGAATTTAAATTCACCATGTTCCCTTACAGCAACTTTTCTTGAAATATTATAATTCCCTTACTTCCCTAGTTTCCCCCTAACCTTAAAGTAAGTATCACTGCTTTTTTCTCTCAACTGTAGCTTCTCTTCCAACTATTCCCTCACCACTACTCAGTATCTGTTCACTTTTTTTCTACTTTCCCAGGTTTGCATTCTGCCTGTCTACATCCCTTAAGTTATAACTTAAGTAAATGCCATTGTATTTCAAATAAGCTCCTGATCTGAAAGTAACCTCTGCGTTTCCTTTCTCCTCTTCTGATGTTCTCATTGCAGGAGTCTGGTTGGAAGCAAATGTTTTTTTAATGGACTTGCATCTCCTCACCTTGATCAGGACTAAAGGACGGAGGCCGCTCCACCTCTTCCCCTTTCTCCAAACCCCTAACTCCCTCCTGACACCCAGGGAATACCCTCTGCCCTACAGGTTTGAAGATGGCTTGGCAGCCTTCCCAGTCCCACACCTCCTGTTTGCCAGGGGAAAGAATGTAAAGACTTAGAGTGGTTGGGGGGGTGACAGACAGGAAGAAAGCTACATGCTCAGGCCCCTGGTCTCCATAGAGAATGGTGCTTTGTCCAAGGAAACGAATGAGTTTCTGATTCTCCAGGAGCAGTGCATTGGTGAGGCTGATGGGAAGACTTGCTTCCCAAAGAAAATGGATCCTCCATGCAGGATCTGGGAAAGCGACTGGGTATGCCAAAATATGCCCAGGGTCCTGCCCTCGGCAGTAGATTTGATAGGGTCAAGAGGGTCCAAACCCCTTGCTAACATACCACTTCTTTGTTTCACTCCTTTACCTTCCCAGCCCTTTGAAGAGGGACCATGAGAACAGAAATTACCTTGTGAAGAGCTATTTCTGTTCTTGGTTTTCCCCTCTTGCATATTGACGGTTTATTTCCCTGCCTTCCCAGAGGGCTGAATTCTTTCAACTCCCTGCTGCCCAGCCTTCTTGGTGGACTTGTCCCTCCTAAGCAGAGAAGCCTGTGAGGTTGCTTTCTGCTGGTAGCCTGGCAGCGCAATTATACCACCCTCTGCTGCTGAGTGCTTGGTTGCCTCCTACAATAACCAGCTCTGAAGTGTCCCCTTCCCCCTGGGCTTTTCCATTTACACATGGAGCCCTTCCCCCAAGGAGGCTGCTTCCTTGTTTTAGAGGAAGTTACTGCCATGGGGAGATGGGGTGTCGGGACATCAGCAATGAAGAACCTTAGCGATGTACCAGGAGTGGGGAAGGAGGCAAGCTGGGCAGGATATGGCCCACTTCCATAGGCTTTTCTTCTTCCAGGTTTGGTGTAAGCATGGGCTTGTATTTCCCAGGTACATATTGTGGGATAACCCAGCACTAGCAGGCAGGTCAAGTCACAAATTTGGTGTCTTTCCACCTTTTGACTATTGACTTAACAGCTCCACTCACTCTGCCTGCAGGCAATTCCTGCCTCTGATAAAGGAGCAAGGAAGAAATGGAGCCTGACTTGAATGAACTCAGCTCAGAGTTCTAAGGACCAGCACTCTGGGGGCCATTTTCTACACAGGCAAATGGAATTGCTTTTCCCATAACATCCAAATTGTGATGTGTGTGCTGCTGAAGGCAGCAGCAACAGGGTCCTGCATACCCACGGGGTGATGCTCCTTCTGCATGCATCTACAGGGCTATGAAATCTGACTCGAGGAGAGACTTGGCATGTGAGGCATAGGGTCACTGGAGACCCTTCTGGCTCAGAAGGGAGACCGGATTGGATGAACCCTTCCTCCATTCCCAGCACGTTTCTGACTTACCCTCAGTCACTGAGGGAGTCCCCGGGGTTGGAGAGGCACATTCCCTTGGGACAGAGGCTGCGGGTTGTAGCTTTTCTCCCTGTCCCCAACCCTGTCCCCACCTTCACTTCAGAACATGGCACCCTGCCCAACTGGCCAAGTGTTAAGTGATGTGCTTATCCTTGAGAGCAGCTCCGGGTGTCTTTTTAAAATGTAGAGAAAACCAAGTAAGGTGACAGTTTATGGAAAAACAATATATAGAATATCGGAAAAGCCGTTTACCCGGAGAATTTTCTCCCCATTTTTGTTTTGTTTTTACTCAATGACACAATTTTTAGTTTTATTTCCTGATAGCAAAGGGAAGAAAAAAAAAAAAACAACCCAACCCTCAAAAAGGCCAAGGCCCCCCGTCCCCCTGTTGTCGGTGATTTGTTTGTCTTTCTGATAGGTTGAAAATTGTGTAATAAACTTGATGACGCTGTCAATCTTTTATACTGCATTGTATTTTTTTCCTTTTGTAACAAAATATTTTTAAATAATAAATGGGGTGTGAGCTGTTTTGTGGATTTTGCATTGAATAGATTTGTTGAGGTGTTGGGCATGGGCACGGGCTTACATAGATGCTGCGGGATGGTAGAAAAACCCCAAGTCCAGCCAGGCATGGTGGTGGTGCACGCTTGTAATCCCAGCATTTGGGAGGCTGAGATGGGAGAATCCGGGTTCAAGGCCAGCCTCAGCTACCTAGTGAGGCACTCTGCAACTTAGTGAGACCCAGTTTCAAAATAAAAAATAGGGCTGGGGGTGTAGCTCGGAGGTAGAATGCCCGAGTTCAATCCCCAGGACCGCAAAAAAAAGAGGAAAAGAAAAGCCCCCAAGTCCTTAGCTGGAATGGTGTGTTGGGCAAGTTTCTGAGCCGCCAGAGCTGAATGGCAAGTTTCCTAGGAGACTTCTAGTGCAGACCTCTGGAGGCGCCTCGAGTTTAGCTCTTCCCCTTAGCCTTCTGACAGCATGGTTAAAAAACTTCCAACTCATCCTTTACCTTTGAAGATACCTAAGACTTAAGTTCAGAGCACATTTCCTACTTGTAATGGTTTAGTTCTGATTGCATCGAGTTCAGGACAGGAAGAATGCTCTGGTTTGACTTGTTGGCTAGAGCCTAGTTCCTCCATCTATTTAACCATGAGCAAGCAATGTAGCCTCAGTCTCTAATCTGGAAGATGAGAATAATGGCTGTTCTGCCATCACTCAGGAGTGTTTTTCTTTCTTTTCTCCTCCACCCATTCTCTCTTATCTCGCTATCTTGCCCAAGCTGTCCTTCCCTCACTCTGATAAGCCCAGCCTCTGAGCACCTTAACTCCAAAGACTTCCTGTCCTCCGCTGCCTTGGTTTCTTTTGTACAGTGTTCTACTCTGGTGTGACCAATGGTCTACACAGGAGACTGAAAGCACCAGGAAGAATAAACATTTATGGCGCCATCCTCAAACACAACTAGCTTCCACATAACTGAAGTGAGAGGTCTTCCGAGTCACATCCTTGTTTTCAAACATTATCCTTACACAAAAGTGGTACCTGTTGAGAAACAAAATTTACTTGATCTAGATTGAGACTCACAAAGTTTCTAGTTCTGTCAGTAACCAGTTGTGCACTGCTGTCACCTCTAAGCTTGCAAAGTAGGGGATCAGAATTAGCTGATCTCTAAGGTTCCTCTGAATTCTAACATTTAGATTTTATATCTACCACCGCTACACTTCTGAGCCTTCCATTCACTTATCTGTGCAGCTGAGGGGGTGGCCTTAACCATTGAACCTGCAAATGGAATTCGGAGGTCATGGAGGATGGATTCACCTCCAGTTTGATGCCAGTGATTACTTGAAAGCAGGGCTACAGAAAGCAATGGGTGAGAAGCAGTAGAAAATTGATAGGCATGGGATTTATGGTCGACATAACGGAAGCTTCTGTTGGACTTTTTGTTACTATTTCATGGTGGATAAGACCTGTCCAATGTAGTTTTTGGATATACCCCCAAGGATAGCTAGGAGGCAAGTACACAGAGGTAGAACACAGCTGTGGATCTGGACAGTGGAGACCATCGGATAAGCCTGATCACAGAGAAAAAGCGGAGCTAAAATCCAGCATAGAAGACCTACGGGTCAATTATTTTTTACACTGAGTAAGAACAGATATTTTAGGATTCATCTGACAGACACAGGGGCCTCACGGTTTCCTAAGATAGATGCTCTCTTCCATGGCTCCTGGTGACTTCTTGGGGCTAAAACCCATGGCCAGTACCAAGGATGATGCAGAACAGTGCTAAAGATAGCTACATGGGGAAAGATAGGATGTACTCACCTAAGGGATCATTTCTCCACATTAAGTAAAACTATATTCCTTTTATGTTAACTCAAATTTAAAAATAAAACGTGGTACATTTAGAATATGCTTCTTCATAACAGACGGCCAAGCCTGGACGATTACCTATAAGAGCAATGAAGGCCAAGATGCTGACTTTGGGATGGGCGTGGGGCATGTTGTGGATGACAGACGAGTAAGACAGAGGATGCCAGTGCCTTGGGGGATTCATTCAGGTGCAGCTTACAGAAGAAGGTCACGGGGACACCATCACTGCCTTTGTATCTCACTACCACTAAGCACAGCCCAAGAATGTGCTGTTGTGACAGTCTACCTTCTCTTGGAGCGGAAGAAATTCCCTAGGAATAGGTGTCATGAGGAAAAGGCTGCAACACCCACAACCAAAAATACATATTTATTATAAAATAGTGTTTACTTCATGATCAGAGTAGAAAAATAGCACTATGAGCTACTTCGAAGGTTCTGGGGCTCCGGCTCCTTGAGGAATGGGCGGGAGGCTTCTGCACTGCTCGGGGAGCCCGCCGCCACGAGGCGCTCTGCGCATGCCGGACAAGTGTGGCACATACGGGGAGCACGGAGCTCAGGTCCTGCTGGAAGCAGGAAGCCCAAGGAGCCTAGATGGTCCACACAAGATGCTCTGGCCACAGTGATCAAAGAGGAGAACTGGAGATCCGCAGGGAATTGTTCTGAAAAGGCCCGGGAGGGGGATGGCCTTGTCCTTCTCTGTACTGGAGCGTAGAAGAGGCTCAGGATGACGGTCCTGGTCTACCAGATGGTGCCCACAGGCCTATGCAGGCTGGCTGCCCAAATGTCTGTGCGGAGGAAAAGCTGCTCGGCCTTTCCCAGGCCAGCAGGACCCACCGATTCTCACAGGTGTGGCCAAAGTACCAGAAGTATGTGTGGGCTGACATTTTGGTACTTCAAATCCTGTCCATACTGATCACAGAAAAAAAGAAAGAAAACGTTAAAAGACCAGTGAACAAGAACAGCTGGCTCAAGTTGTTTTATATTCTAAGCCTCTTGGCCCCAAGAACCAGAAGAATACCTTGCCTAAGAGGGAACCTTTGCACCTACCAGAAATGGGAAAGGCAGTCCCATTGACCCCCTTAAATGGAGCCCTCTGGACCCCTCAGGCCTCTGAAGAACACGGCATCCCTCCCTGGGATGGGAACCCAGCCCCCGGGGAGTACCTGGAGAAAGCAGCCAGGGTGAGCACCTCAAGGAGCAGCTCTGAGCCACAGAAGACGAGCAAGATGCCGTTCATGATGGCTTCCAGGCGGAGCACGTAGGTCTGCAGCAGCAGGTAATAGGAGGCCATCATGGCAGATGGGAAGGTCAAGGCCACACTAATGCCAAGTGGCATCTTTCGCTGGCAGAGGTTTCCCTTTGTACCTGTCAGACACAGCCCAGGGAGTCACCTCCAAGTGGCCAGCTTTCCTGGCCTCAGGTGAAAGGTGGGTGGGATACGAGGGACTGGAGAGCAGAGAAAAATGACCTGGGTCGGGGGTGTACCTTTGTGAGGAAGACCCCACTGTACTAAAAACTTGAGACTTTGGACCAGGTGTGGTGGTATACACCTGTAATCCCAGTACTTGGGAGGCTGAGACAGGAGGATCTCAGGTTTGAAGCCAGCTTCAGCAATTTAATAAGACCCTGTTTCCAAATAATAAAATAGAGCCACCAGTTATGGTGGTTCATGCTTATAATCCTAGTACTTGGGAGGCTGAGACAGGAGGATCGCAGGTTTGTGGCCAGCCTCAGCTACTTAGTGAGATCCTCCACAACTTATGAGACCTTGTTTCAAAACAAAGAATTAAAAAAAAGAACACACACACACACACACACACACACACACACACACACTCACAAAAATACTCAGGGTTGGGAGTGTAGCTCAGGTAGAATGCCCCTGGGTTCGAAGATCCCCAGTACCACAAAAATAAATAAATAAAATAAAATAGGGATGAGGGTATAGCTTGGAAGTAAAATGCCCCTGGGTTCAACTCCCAACACCAATCAATCAATAAATAAATAAATTAATTAATTAATTAATTTGAGACTTTGGAGGAGACAGATTTGGAGTCTCTTACTCAAGAGGTCCTGCTTCTAGTCTTTCTCCCCTATAAAGAACAATGAGATCTTTCTTCAAGAAAAAAAATTTTTTTTTTTTTTAATTATAAAAATACAAGCAGCCGGGCATGGTGGCACACGCTTGTAATCCCAGTCCTTGGGAGACTGAGACAGGAGGATGCGGGTTTGAGCCTAGCCTCAGCTACTTAGTGAGGCTCTCTGCAATTTAGTGAGACTTTGTTTCAAAATAAAAATTACAAAATAGGACTGGGGGTGTAGCTCGGAGGTAGAATGCCCCTGGATTCAATCCCCAATACCACAAAAAATATATATATGTATATATTTTATATATATATATATACACACACACACACACTATATATATATATATATATATATATATATAAAATCACTGAAAACTCTTCAATTAATACAGAAAATAATTTTAGAAAATATAGAAGTAGCCAAGTGTGATGGCACATGCCTGTAATCTGTAATTCCAGTACTTGGGAGGCTGAGACAGGAGATTTGCAGATTTGAGGCCAGCCTCAGCAACTTAATGAGACCCTGTTTCAAAATAATAAAAAGAGCTGGGGGTATAGCTCAGAGGTAGAATGCCCCTGGATTAATCCCCAGTGCCAAAAAGAAAGAGAAAATATAGGAAGTATGCAGGGTTTTTTGTTGTTTTGGTTTTTGTGGTACTGGGAATTGAACCCAGGAACATCTACCTCCGAGCTACAGCCCTAGCCCTATTTTTCTTTTTTTGTTTTGCGTAACTGGGGATTGAACTCAGGGGCATTCTACCTCCAAGCTACACCCCCCAGCCCTATTTTTTATTCTTTATTTTGAAACCTAGTCTCACTAAGTTGCAGAGTGCCTCACTAGGTAGCTGAGAATGGCCGCGAACCCAGATCCTCCGGTCTCAGCCTCCCAAAAGCTGGGATTACAAGCGGGTACCACCACGCCCAGCTCCCTATTTTTTATTCTTTATTTTGAAACAGGGTTTCACTAAGTTGCAGAGGGCCTCACTAAGAACTAAGGCTGGCCAGGAACCTACAACCCTCCTGTCTCAGCCTCCCAAGTACTGGGATTACAAACGTGCACCACCATGCCCAGCCAAAAGTATGTGTTTTTATGCACAGAAGTTTATAAAAATATCTATCTCATGCCCTCTCTAATAATGGACACTACATCTTTTTTTATTATTTCAGTCTAATGGATGAAAAAATATTGTCTTATTGCTTCAATTTGCTTTTTATTACTAAGTTTGGGCATCTTGTCAAGTTTATTGGTCCTCTGTAATTATTCTTATGTGAGTTGTCTATTAATGTCCCTTATTGTTTTATTGTTTTGTTTTGTTTTGGTACTGGGGATTGAACCCAGAGGCATTCTACTTCTGGGCTACACCCCTAGCCCTATTTTATTTTTTTATTTAGAAACAGGGTCTCACTAAGTTGCTGAGAGCCTTACTAAGTTGCTGAGGATGGCTTCGAACCTGCGATCCTTCTGTCTCAGCCTTCAAGTACTGGGATTACAGGCGTGCACCACCACGCCTAGCTCATCGATTTTTAAAATCACTCCAACTTAGTCGGGAACAGTGGCACACACCTGTAATACCAGTACTTGGGAGGCTGAGACAGGAGGATTGCAGGTTCAAGGCCAGTCTCAGCAACTTAGTGAGGCCCTCCACAACCTTAGTGAGATCCTGTTTCAAAATAAAACATAAATAGGGCTGGGGATATAGCTCAGAGGTAGAATGTATCTGGGCAATACTCAGTACCACACACACACACAAAAAAATTACTCCATCCTTTCCTTAGTGACTTATGTGAGCCTTTTTTTATTTTATCCTTTCTTGTATGTGTGGCAAGTATTTTTTCTTCAGTTTGTGCTTTAACATTGTCTTCAGGAATGAACTAGTCTAATAAGGATTTTACTCTGTTTCTGGGGATATGAAACTTGTTGAAGAGATCCCTATTCAGAGAAGTAGAGGGGATCTTGGTGTTATGCAGACTTGGACCACCCAGACATGGAGTTACAACTGAATCTCCCAAGCAAATCAGTGAGAGGAACCAGGCATTCTTGTAGCTGTTAGGCAAAGAAACTGGGAAAGAATGATCTGCGATCCCATGCTACTGCCTGCCTTTAGCTCTACAGAGCCACAGGTAACTCTTGACCCCTCATATGAAGCAGCAGCCTGAAACTTCAGAAAGGGAGTAATGGTATATACCACCAGATCCCATCGCTGACAGCGAGCCTGGGTTATATACTCCGTCTTGTTAGTCAAGTTACAGATACCAGCGCATCTCCTAAGGAATGGAAATGTTCTCTGGACAACACTCACCAAAAAACAGTCGAATTACTTCAATTCCAAGATAAAGGAGGAGCATCACCACATCCAGTACTAGGTTGGCAGTTGGATATGGCAGCAGGAGACCTGCCAATGAAAAAGCCAGAGTTACAAACAGCATATAACAGCACCCATGAGAACTACCACACTCGAAAAAGAGGACATCAGTCTTAGCTTTCTGTGGACCAGTTAGTGAGATGTGGGCATTATTACCGCTGCAGGAAACATTAAGATTTTGGGGATTCCACTCCCCCAAATCTTGGATGTATGGGGGCATAGAGACCACTGAATAGCTTCTGAGGGCCACCAGTGGGTTTTGTTTTGTTGTGGTACTAGGGATAGAACCCAGGGGACTTGTACCTCTGGGCTACACACCCAGACCTATTTTATTTCTTATTTGGAAACAGGGTCTAGCTAAATTGCTGAGAGCCTCACTAAATTGCTGAAGCTGGCTTCGAACCTCAATCCTACTGTCTCAGCCTCCCAAGTACTGGCCTTACAAATGTGCACCACCATGCCTGACTACACCAATAGGTTTAAATTGGAGTTTAGCAAAGAGAAGTGGTGGGAAGTCAGAATGGAGAAGTGCACGCTTCCCAAACTCAAGAAATTCTTGCTGAGGGGCTAGTCCTACTGAATCATTCGCAAAGAAGCTATCTGACGGAAAGACTTCTGCCTTGCAGTGGAAAGGAGCTGCTGGGGGTAGAAAAGAATAAAAAAGC
>PVLC010048660.1:0-10689 GCA_004027655.1 Graphiurus murinus
TTCAAGGTCAGCTCAGCAACTTAGTGAGAACTTGTTTCAAAATAAAAAATAAAATAGAGCTAGGGTGTAGCACAGAGGTAGAACAACCCCATACCACAAGAAAAAAACAGAATTAGCAGATTGGAGGTATAGCTCAGTGGGTAGGGCACTTGCTCAGCATGTACAAGGCCCTGGGTTTGGTCTCCAACATGGAAAAAAGTAAAAAAAAAAAAAAAAAAAAAAAAAAAAAAAAAAAAAAAAAAAAAAAAAAAAAAAAAAAAAAAAAAAAGGAAAGAGAAGAATACAGAGTCAGGTATATTTTAAAGACTTCTCTAGTTTCACTGGAAGTCTAACTTAATTTTTCATTTTATGATCTAAATTATTAACATCTTTAAAACAATCTAACAAAAAGTCATTTCAACAACTAGAGTTTGGGGGGGATAGCAACTGGAATACTGTCTGAGAAATGTATTGTTAGGCAACTAGTCACATTACAGGTTGCACTTACACCAATGTAGATGGTATAGGTCAATTACCTGATGTGGACTCTGAAGGCAATCAGTAAGCATGAGATACACAAGGCTCTTACCAGTATGACACAACATACTGTTTTACAATAAATGTTTTAATAAGTATGAGTACACTAATGATAAATAGTAAATGTGTAAACAAGTAACATGGCCACTATGTTTGGCATAACACAACTGAATATGCTATAAGTTTATATAATGGCAGAACAGGTTTGTTTACACAAGCACCACCAAAGACACCTGAGTAATGCACTTCCCTGAGACAATTTCAATGCCACCAGGTGACAGGAATTTTTCATCTCCATTATAATCTTATTGGACCACCACCACATATGCAGTCCGTCATTGACTGAAACATCATTACAGCATGATTGTATTTTAAATGTAACTGGCTTTGACAAACACATTACTTTCTACATTTCTGAAATACCATTTAGAATCCTCCTACATAACTTTTTTTTTTTTTAATACTGGGGATTAAACCCAAGGGAATTCTATCTCCAAGACTCACCCTGAACTCCTTTTATTTTTTTGAAACAGGGTCGTTTTAAGTTTCTGAGGGCCTCACTAAGTTGCTGAGGCTGACCTCAAACTTCAATTCTGTCTCAGTATTCCAAATATGGCATTACAGGTTCATGAGACTGTGCCCAGCTCTTCCCACATACCTTTTAACTTGACTCTGGCAACTTATCTTTTGGGCTTACTACTACCAGCTAGGATACATTTGTTACTTTAATATGGAGGTACTTTTTAAACTTATATATACCTTTCTAAGTATACTAGTAAGAAGGCAACATACCATGGAGAACTCAGTACTGAGAGGCACATACAAGAAACTGAAATCTTAGCTTTTTCATGGACATAGTATGTGTCCTGAAGGGGTCACAATTTTCATATTCCATTTACTTCACTCCACACAATTCCTCGGAAATAAACTACTTAGCACAACACCCTACGTATAATAGACAATAAAATATTAGTTGAATGGTTATTAGAGTCTATTTTGAAGTTGGAGTAAGAGCTGGCATTTGGCATAACAAGACCTCAATTTCCTCATCAGTAATATGAGGAGACTGAGTCACGGAACACCTACCTTGTAGGAAGGCTTATCCATGTAATGGACTTTGAGACAGATATTAGTAAGCAAGCGGTTTACTGGGGAGGGTCTGTAATGGTCACCTGATGGGGCAGGGCAGAGCTGTTCTGAACTGGGACCAGGCCAGTCATTGGATGCAGGCTGCCCTGCACGACCTGGATATGGTAATGCTCTTCAGCTGAATTAAAGGCAAACTCCGAAGGGAATCATACTTGTGAGTGTTCAGTCACCAATAATTTCAGTGGTACTCAGTCCTAAAATGGGGGAACTGGGTAGTGCATGAAGGCCTACTATTTCTACCAGGGTCCCTCTCAGTTATATCGTTCCTTGAGCTTTCAGATACAATCAAGCCTAAATCATCATCAAAAAATCTGTGCCAAAATAACACAAGCTGTAAGATCCCATTTATATCATGTTTAAGAATAGGTAGAACAAATTTGTGTTGATAGAGGCCAGAAAGCAGTTACCTCAGCAGGGGGCATGAGAAAACCTTCTGGAGTACTGATAGTGGTCTTTATCTTAATTTGGAGTATGTATGTAAAAATTCATTGTATACACATACACATATGTGTGGTTTCCCCAAATTTCTGTAAGAAAGGGGATTCCATGAAATGCTCTATTAATATTTTTTAAGATAAACAAATTCTTGGCAATGATGTGTAAACTGCAAACTTCAATTGTTTAAAGTTTACAGTTTTTTATTGTGATACTCTGATGATTCTGTAATCTTGATGGGCAAATTATTTTAATTATACTCAAGGTCATCTGAATGCCTCAAAAATAAAAGACAAAAATGATAAATGTAGATGGCAAGTGCACTAAAGTAACCAAAGAAACAGGACAGTGACCAATAAACATTCATTTGCAAAACTACTGTCTACAATGAGAACTATAGTAAAGATTTGGATAAATCACACAGCTCATGTAAAACATCTATAAAAAGACTAAGTATAGTGCTGCCACCTAGCAGGCAAAGCTGATCATGACCAATTTCAAGTCTGAAAGGTATATATACATCTTGTAGAAAAGACAGACATGCTGAAATACATCTTTTCTGACAATACTCTACCAAAACAACTGTTAAAGGCTATTGACCAGTTTGGACAACAGCTAAAAAATCAAATATTCATGTTCTGAAATAGCCACTGAGAGCTCAGTACCAGTACTGGGAGGTTCAGAATTCCCGGTACAATCCCATCCCACTTTAAAAACAGACGTTTTGTACAAGATCCAGGACTGTAGGTTCTATATTCTCTGGGGAGAAGGATGGGCAATACCCAGATGTACCCTCTAGTTGCTCTTTTCCAAAACCTATTTGAAGCCTGAGTGAACTCTAAATAAAGCAAGTGCTGAGTAAGATACAGAAGCACATGGTGTGCTAGATTTTGGTAGAGGTTTTAAGAGTGCACTTAAGGATTTCCTCCTTTAAGGAGATCTGAACATCTGGACGCCAACAAGTGAGGAACCCTAGTTCAATGGCAAAATCTCCCACTTAGACTGCACCACCCCTGAAATTTTTCTGGCCTACTTAAGACAATACCTTACAGAATTCCAAAGTCAAAGAGAAAGTGAATACCTAGCTAGGTCCCTATCCACAAAAAATGGAGAAAATTTAAACTCTGCTAGCACTTCAAGGGTGGAAAGACCACAATGATTCTGAAGAATACATCACCATTGAGAAGACTGTGCTATTAAATAGATGCCCGAAGACCAGAAGAAGGGATAGCAACAATTATCTCATGCCCACACCACGTTTATCCTGACAATAGGTTTAAAATACAATCATTTTACTCTACTCGATCATTCTCACCTAAATAGAATCCTCTAGCCCAAGCACAAACGAAGTATTACATGGCTACTAGGCAAGCTTCGATAATTAAGGAGACTCTCAATATCACCTTGTCACCCTTACAGGCACACAGATACTGTCCCGGAATAAAATAGAGTCCAACACCAGCATAAAGAAACTGGTCAAAACAGGTAACCAAACACAACTGAGATACATGGAAATGAAGAGATCAAGGTTATAGATGGGCTTTGCCACAAGCTAGTTATAAAACCGGGGGCAGGGGCAGTGTAGTATAATCGGTATGATGCAATTAACTGTCAGGCACTGGACTATTACAACTACTTAACTAGCAGTCAGAAGAGTAATGCTCTAGGATCCAATCTGCCTCTAAAAATCTACAGTTTAGAACATGTCAATTCATACCTCTACATTGCCTGTACTGACCAGAGTGATTTCACAATCAAGTAGGTAGAGGGAAATGTACCTACCATAAATTACTACCCTTAAAGATTCACAATGTCCTTTAGTACAGTAAAGGCTCTGAAAATGCTACAGCTAAATATGTTTAGTTTTTAAAAAGTATCTTTTCCAAGCTATAGGTCCCCTAAACTACCTTTTCCTCTAATAAATATTAACATTGCAAAGCATATATTGTTGTTCCTCAAAGAGTTTGGGATAGAATTACCAATTTAGAATAGAACTTAGAATAGAATGACACAACAAGTCCACTTCTGGGTACAAACCCAAAAGATGCGAAGGCAAAGACTTGAACAGATATTTATACAACCATGTTCAGAGCAGCATTATTCATAATAGCCAAAAGGTGGAAGCAATCCAAGTGTTCAGCAATAAAATGTGCTAAATACACAAGATGGCATATTATTCAGTCTTAAAAAAGAAGGAATCCGGATACATGTTACAATTTGCATAAATCTTGAAGACATTATGCTAGGCCAGATACAAAAGGATAGATACTATATGATTCCGTTTGTATAGGGTACCCAGAATAGTTAACTCATAGAGATAGAAAGAATAGTGGTTACTAGAGGATGGGGGGTGAGGTGTAAGAGAATAGGGAGCTGTTCTTTAAATTTCAGTTTAGGATGGTGAAAAATTCTGGAGATGGATACAGCGGATGGGTATACAATGATGCAAATATACTTAATGTCACTGAACTGTACACTTAAAAGAGGTTAAAATTGTAAATTTTATGTTAAGCCTATTTTGCCACAAATTTAAAATAATTTAAAACATACTATGCCTTATACTAGATTAGTTTTCTCTTAATTCTAATATTCTATGATCATTAAATAATGAGTAGTCTATAATACAAATTACCTTACCTCTGCTATACAACAAATTGACCCCAAGGCTTCCCCACGGAAACCATAGGTTGTCAAGTTTTCAAGATCTTCGTGATGGTTTATTTTTGAGGTGTAGTACTTCACTGCCATGACGGGTGCATCAACAGCCTTGATACCCTCACCATTGTCTCGAACCTCAATTTTATCAAATCCATAGTTTTCCTATAAAAAGTTAGAGATACTTTTAACATATACGAACATCAAATTGTAACCACATTTAGAAACAGAAACACAAGTGAAACTATTTGGTCAATTTTTTACCTCTTATAGAAAGATAACACTAGAGAAACAAAGGTTTAAAGTCTTTACTTCTACTCATTCCTAGGTATAGTCCAATAAGCAAGTCCCCCATTTTCATTTCAGATTCAACTATAAAATAAGAAGATCAGACTGATCTTTAAAGGTTCTTTTAATTAGTTCACTTATTGCAGATATTTCTGATAATTTATGTTTAAACTTGACTTAAAAATTTCTTCTGACTTATATATACTTTTTGCATATATAATCCCACAAGTAAAAAAGAGAACACCAGCACCAGCAAAATATCACCTGTTCTACCCACAGTCTAACAATTATCATTATTCATCTAGCTAGCATTATCATCATTATTCAAGCTGATTTTGAATATTTTCTCCCTTGTTGCTTTCATAAAGAATTCAAAATATTTACATTATAACTTTCTAAACTTTTTTCTGCAAGTATCACCAAACAGGAAGTGGCTGAGAAAACACATCGAATTTAGCAAATTCAGTGAGTTTATAATTTAAAAATTAAGAAAAATTTAATTCATAGCTCAATTCTATATTCTACTACTCAATTATGTACACATAATAAAAACAAAATTTAAATTCCTATAATAATCACACTTTCTGTGAATGCCATATGCTAAACTTGGTAGCTAACTTCATCATAATCCTGACTCCAAATGTTTTATATGCATGGCCACAGATGACAGTTACAAAGGGGGATAATTTTTTTCATACAATTATATTGATTCCATACTACAAAATAGTATCACTTTTTAAAAAATAATATAAAATTATGCAAAACTGCGTGTGTCAGTATTTTTGTGATAAGCTATATATTCAAGGTAAAGGGAGATTCCTAAGATTTAGTTCCTCATATCACTCTCAAATTTAGCAACATAAATAAGAATTTCAGGCATCTGAGTTAAAATAAGAACAAAAAATATCTTTAAATGTTTGAAATAGTATCAACATATTTAATTAACTAATTATGAAAACATACCTAGTGAGGACAGCAATTATTATACAAAATCATAACAAAACAGGTCTTATATAGAAAAGCCCAGTTGAGTTTTGTTTTGTTTTGTTTTGTTTTGTTTTTATGGGGGGTACTAGGGATTAAACCCAGAGGCATTCTATCTCCGAGCTACACCTCTAGCCCTATTTTTTATTCTTTATTTTGAAACAGGTTCTCACTAAGTTGCAAAGGGCCTCATGAGGCTGGCTGTGAACCCGTCATCCTCCTGTCTCAGCCTCCCAAGTACTGTGATTACAAGCATGCGCCACCACACCTGGCTCCCAGTTGAGTTTTTAAAAACATTATAAAGTAGATAATGATAAATGTTCAGAAACTAAAACATATAGCCAGGTTATAATGTTTAATTTACTTTTATAGGAGTACTTCATTGGCTTGGTAACATTTTAAAAAATAATTTTTCTTTCAGAGACATTTAAGAACAAGATACACGCTTTAGAGATTAAAAAGAAGAAAAGAGAACAAGATACATGTTTACCTGTTTAAGATTCTTAAATGAAATCCCTCAGGATATAATCCTACTTAATTATCAATTTTAATCACACTGAACTGACTATATGAAATGCCTAAGAAAAATAGCTTTTATGTTTAAGTAATTTTCATGTTCATAGAGCTTATTGTATATTATTTTAAAACACAACACAGGTTTGATACAGTATAGGAGAGCAATTTTAAAAGCATATTCCCTAGCATAGCAGTACCAGCCTCAACTAGAAACTTGTTAGAAGTGCAAATTCTCAAGTGTCACCTAGAATATGAAGTCTCAGGATGGAGCCTGGTAACTGTCTAACAACCTCCTAAATTAGTACGATGCACTTATTGACACAGTAAGAACGATTAGCATAGAGGTAAGATCTTTAATAGGCTGCAGAGTAAGAAAGACTAAATTCCAATATCAGCTCCAGTACTAATTATGTGGCTTTTGGCAAGTTTTCAAAAAAATTAATTGCTTATAAAATGGGTATATTATTAGTTAAGTGGCAGCTCAGATTTTATAACTATATCACAGAATTCTATCTGATAAATAAAAAATAGGTCTGGTCCCTTTCCTACGAAGATGTTCCTATCAGCATTATTTCTAATGCCATAATATCACAAATAACACAAATGTCTCATAATGAGGTGACTAAAAATATATATATATATATTCAAGCTAAGTGCAGTGGTACATGCCTATTATCCCAGTACTTGGGAGGCTGAGGCAGAAGGATTGAGGTTTGAGGTCAGCCTCAGTAACTTAACAAGTCCCTGTTTCAAAATAAAATAGGGCTGAGGTATGTTGCTCAGAGGTAGAATGTCCCTGGATTCAGTCCCCAGTACCAAAAAAAAAAAAAAAAATCACCATATTCATACACTTAAACAAATGTATTCACCTTCCAATGTGGTAGGTACTGGATAGCTATAATAAAGGATGCAAAAATGAATAAAATATAGTTTACCTTGATGAGCTTTGCAATTTAGAACAGGAGAAATGGGAATGTAAAGTAACTGCAATGAATTGTAATAAGTACTATAAATCATATTAACTCAATGATTTACTATGCAGCACTTAAACATAAAAATATGAAAATAAAAAGCAAAACAGTTTTGAAATAAGATTGGGTGGAAAAAATAAACTGCAAAGAGGAATATATAAAACAAGTAATCGACATTTTAGGTGATTAAATCTTAAAGTACATGTTCTTTATAATTTCCTTTAGTATTACTTTATTATTGATTTAAATTAAATTTTATGCCAGGAGTGGTGGTGCATGCTTGTAATCCCAGTACTTGGTAGGCTGAAACCGGAGGATCGCAGGTTCACAGCCAGCTTTAGCTACTTAGTGAGACCCTGTTTCAAAATGAAGAATAAAATAGGGCTGGTGGTGCATCTCAGAGAGAGAATGCCCCTGGGTTCAATCCCTAGTGCTGTAAGAAAAATAAATTAAGTTAAATTTTATTTTTAAGAATTTATTCTTAAAAGGTTCAATATCCTATGTATAATTTACTGGTACAGAGAAAGAAAAGAAAGGTACAAGTATAAAAAGAAGACATCTGTCGGGCCCTTCTTTTGCTTAAAAGGTATTTGACTTCTCAAGGACACTCACCAGTTTAACATCTATACTTGTGGCACCGGCATCCAAGGAGTTCTCAATGAGCTCTTTGACAACGCTGACCACTGAAGTGATGATTTGAGAACTTGAAAGGAGGCGAACTGTTGCTGCTGGCAATTGTTTCATTCTAGCTTTTAACAGAGTTCCTACAAGATTAAAATCCAAGTTACAAAAATAAGAATTGTTAAACATTTCTAGTGGAACTGATAGCACTTATAATGATATAATATTAACAGTAATGACAGCTCACACTTACTGAGCCTAATGTATACTAGGCTCTATTCTAAGCATATACAGAATTAAATCACTTATTTCCTACCAAAACCCTTTGGAATAGGTGTCTCCATCATGTCTATTTTATACTACTGAGGCACAGAGAAGAAAATGTGGACAAGGTTACATGGTTATTAAGAGGCAGAGCTAAGACTTAATACAGGTAAGTCATTTAATGCTTCTTTTATTGATAGGTAATCTAATTACCTCTTACAAATAAAATGACCAAAGCAGGTTCAAGAAATCCACAATGACATAAGGGGAAAATTTCTCATTTCTCCCAGTTTTTGTGTGACTTTAATTGCTATGTACAATTCTGACTTTTTTCCTACTAAATTCCAACCCAGTAGTACCAAATGCCTACTGAAATTACTAGCTCAAATTCAAGGTATTACTAAAGAATAAACCATTCACCCATATCTGATTTTTTTTTTTTTTTTTTTAAGTACTGGGGCTTGAACCCAGGGGCATTCTGAGCTACATCCCCAACCCTTTTTAATTTTGAAACAAGGTCTCACTAAGTTGTGGCTGGCCTCTTGCATTCAAAACTGGTCTCAGCCTTCCAAGTACTACGATTACAGGGATGAACCACCACGCCTGGCTTAATTACCCTCACATTTAGTTCCCTTTTTTCTTTCTAATGTACTGAGGATGACCCCAGGGCCTCCCCGCCCAGCACTACATCCAAATTTTTATTCTCTTTCCATGAATAGTTCAAGTTCCCAGCATTACCCATTATAATTTTCTATTAGCTTCCATAACTCTTGACCGTTGGTAACCAAGTCTTTACTGTCTATTAGTTAAAAGACAATGTTTACAAGAATAGTAATTACCATTTATTAAATATTTAGTATACTAGAAAGTGTGCTAAGCACTTTATATATAAGATTGCATTTAATTCTTGAAATCATGAAAAGGAGGTACCATGTAAACCTTCTATTTAAGAGGTATGAAAGAAATATAAAAGTTGTTGGGATCAAAATAGAGTTGCTTGTGTCAACCTATCCATAAAAGAGTAAATAAAGCCAGGAGGAAGGGATTTTGCATGTGATACCTGATAGTAACTACCACAAGACTGCCAGAATCACTAGCTTTCACAGAGGCCAAAACAATCTACAAAAAGTTCATCATCTACCCAGCAACTGTATTGTCAACCTCAGACTGATACTACTTGTAATTAATTACTGTCACCAATGATTACTGCTTCAAAATATCTGATATAATCATCCTTGCTTTTGTCATTAAAAACTTTGTTTCAACCTGCTTGAATACAACCATAGTTTACTGCTGCATGTGTAGTCCCATTGCAATGCTATTCCCAAACAAATATCATTATTCTTTGGAGAATCACTCTATTTTTCTGTGTAGGTTGAGAATTTTGTTTTGTTTCTGTTTTCTTAAAGCAATTGAGTGATTATACAACTGGGGCTAGTTACTTCTTGTAAGTTAGAGTTTTTTTAATCTCAAATGTTATCTTTAAATGTGTGTATAAAGTATGAGTTGGTCGAAAGTTATCACAGTAGATCACTGAAGGCACAAAAACATTGGCATCATGGAGACAAAAGTGTTCTAAAAGGATTTCTTAAAATCAAACATTTAGATGGTAAGTCACACTATGGTAATAATAAGGAACGACAAGAATAACTGTACTATAATGAGTGTACTGTATGATCTGCCTGGCTGGGAATGAGCAAGTGGTGCTATTCCCTTGGGATGTAGATAATGACAGTCTTGTGTTTAACAGTATCACTTAAATATCATTGATCACCCATATTTTTAAAAAGTCACAGTGCTTTTAAAATCATTGAGCTCTTTTGGAGTTAGGCTATTCAGACTCCAGAATTAATTTGACTAGTCAGATCCCAGACATATCAGATAACTACTTTCTTTTTTCTTTTTTTTTTGCAGTACTGGGGATTGAACTCAGGGGCATTCTACCTCCAAGCTATACCCCCAGCCCTATTTTTTATTCTTTATTTTGAAACCGAGTCTCACTAAGTTGCAGAATACCTCACTAGGTAGCTGAGGCTGGCCACGAACCCGGATCCTCTGGTCTCAGCCTCCCGAATGCTGGGATTACAAGCCTGCGCCACCACACCCGGCTAGATAACTACTTTCTACATTACTCTCCCTAAAATACCATCCTAATCATGGAGCCCCATAAAGGCTATATAACAAAGCTCAAATCTCTGTGCTGGAATCCAAGGTCCAACATGTATATCCGAAATCTCTCTTGTCAATAACTGCTTTAGCTATAAAGCCCTTTGTCAAAACAAATAAATAA
>PVLC010048661.1:0-10918 GCA_004027655.1 Graphiurus murinus
AAAAAAAAACAACCTTAACAGAACCAGTGTGTACAAATATCATTGATTGTATTAGACAGCTTCATGTTACTGTGGCAGAATATCACAGACAAGTTACTTATGAAGAAAAGGCTTATTGGCTCAGCGTTTTGGAGTTTCAAGTCCAAGATTGAGTGGCTCCATTGGTTTGGGTGTCTGGTGAGAGTGGCAGGAGCAGGTCAGAGAAATCCTCACATCTTGAGCTGGGAAATGGGGAGGAGCAGTCCCCTTTGAGGGTACTTCCTCGTGATCGAAAAACCTCTCTAAAGGCTATACCTCTTAAAGATCTACAGTACCCTGGGCATGGTGGCACAAGCCTGTAATCCCAATACTTGGGAAGCTGAGACAGGAGAATAGCAAGTTCCAGCCTCAGCAACTTAGCTGAGATCCTGTTTTCAAACAAACAAACAAAATAAAGCTGGGGGTGTAGCTTGGAGGTAGAAAGCTCCTGGGTTCAATCCCCAGTACCAAAAAAAGAAAAGAAAAGAAAAAAGATCCATAATACCTTCCAGTACAGCCCTCCTTGGACCAAGCTTTAACACATAGGCCTTTGGGGAACTGTCTATATTCACACCATAGCAATTGAGATGGGATCTTTGGAGTTCATTCAGAGTAATTGAAGTGAAAGTTGTCAGCCTCTAGTCAGGTGTGGTGGCGCACACTTGTTATCCCAGTGCTTGGGCAGCTGAGACAAGTTTTCAGCCAGCCTCAGCAACTTAGTGAGGCCATCTGCAACTTAGTGATGCCCTGTTTTCAAATAAAAGAATAAAATAGGTCTGGAGGTATAGCTTGGAGGTAGAATACCCCTGGGTTCCATCCCCAGTACCACCACCAAAAAAAAGTTGTCAGTCTCTGCAAGAGTTGTGTAACTGATGTGGGCTCCTTCAGCAGGTTATCGCTGAGGCAAAACTGGCCCAGGTACTGGGGATGGTCCAGGCAGTTTGCAAAAGGGAGAGGCTACATTGGTGTTCAAAATTGGGCATTATAGTTCTTTTTCTCTCCCATTGTACTTTCAGTTAAAGGCTTTTACCTCCAGGGATTTTCTGTGCTATGTGACCACATCGACTAATCTACCATAAACTCTTTGGGAGAAAAACAGTGCCACACTGGCAGCTGGGGACCTTACCAGTGGAGTGTGGAGAGCTCAGAGCTTTGCAGGGTGGTGACCCTGTGCTCTGCATATCCCACGCGAGTTCCCAGGCACCCTGTGAGAGGGTAGTAAGTGCCCCTCCTTCCTGCTTCTGATTTCAAAGGCTTTTGAGGCTGAATTATTAAAAAGAAAAACACTGCCTGGGATCCTAAAGATGTACAATTCCGTAGGATGAATAAATCTAGATATCTAATGTGCAGCATGATGAGTACAGTTAATATTGTATGCTGGCAATTTGCTAACAGAATAGGTTTCAGGTGTTCTTACCATATGCACACAAAGGCGAGAAAATAGATATATTACTATACTCGACTGACCAGTGCTGCTGAAAAAATTCACTATACTTTTATATCAAAACTTCATGTTGTAGCCGGGCATGGTGGCACACGCTTGTAATCCCAGCATTTGGGAGGCTGAGATCGGAGGATCCGGATTCGCAGCCAACCTCAGCTACCTAGTGAGGCCCTCCGCAACTTAGTGAGACCCTGTTTCAAAGTAAAGAATAAAAAATAGGGCTGGGGATGTAGCTCAGAGGTAGAACGCCCTTGAGTTCAATCCCCAGTACCGCAAAAACAAACAAACAAACAAAAAAACTTCATGTTGTAAGGTAGTCATGGTGGCTCATGCTTGTAATCCCTGTACTTGGGAGACTGAGACTGGAGAATCTGGGTTTGCGGCTAGCCTCAGATACTTAGTGAGGCCCTCTGCAACTTACTGAGACCCTGTTTCAAAAAAAATAAAGAATAAAAAATAGGACGGGGGGGGGGGGGTGTAGCCCGGAGGTGGAATGCCCCAGGGTTCAATCATCAGTACTGCAATAACAAACAAAACGTCATGTTGTATACCTTAAGTACATACAACAGATAAGAGAAAAGATGGTGCTAGGTTGGAGGGCAAGGATAGAACACAGGGACCTGTAGGGAGTTGGGTGGTTTTAAACAGTGACTTCACATCACAGACCTTCAGCTTTCTTATCTGTAACGTGTGTTAGAGAAACTGAATCTATGTGCTTGCCCTGCGAGGTGATCTCTGGTCCCTATTCATCCCAAACGGACTATCCATTTCCAGAGGGCAGCAAGGTATCTCAGTCACTTTTTTTCTTTTTCTTTTTTTTTTTTGTCACTAGCACCACCTCAGTACCTGGCGCCCCTTAATCTATTGAACAAACCAATGTAGCAGAAAGTTTGTTACTGGTTTTTTTGGTGCTGAACTGTAAATAAACTCCGTTTTGTGTGATCACGGTTGTTCCTCCGTCACTGGCATTCTCCATCTCTCTACCCCATCATACTTCAGTAGATCTTACTTTAAGTGGGATCACGTATTAATTAAGAATAAAAATATTTCTAAAGTTTTTATTTAGCATACCTGATTGTTGTATTTCTGTCTATATGTGGCTTGAATGTTATTACTCAGGAATCTAGTTGACTGTTTGGTTGTGTGGCTGCTGTCTATTACTATGTAATTAAATGAGTTTGCCCTAAGTGTCTTCCTTGAGGAAACCAGATGTGTTTGAACACCTCCGAGACTGTAGAAGGCTCTAGTGATGTCTCTAGAACTCATTGGTAACTTTAAGACATCTCTACAGGTATGACTTCTTTCACTGTGAATCCTTTTTTCTTTCAAAAGTTTTTCAACGATTAGAGATTAAGCAGTTCAAACCCCTCAAGTGACTTAATGTGTTACTCTTGGAATTTTGAGAAAAATAATTTGAAATGTGATTTGGCTGTTTTAAAGGCGAGTTTCTGGTTTCTGAAGGCCCCAAAACATATATGCTAATATAGTGAGTGGTTCTAAATGTTAGTACACATTCACTAGATCTGGGATGGGTCCCAAGAATTAGCATTTCTAACAAGTTCCTTATTAATGCCAGTGCTGTTGGTCTGGGGACCAGACATTGAGAAACCTTGGGCTAACATGTGGAAGGCAACTAAAGGTAATAATATAAAGGGGGATATGTGAGCCAGTGTGTTTTGGAAGAAAAATTCCTTTATGTTTCCCAAAGCCAATGGAACAGTAAAGAAAAACTGATTTTGAAATGCAAAGAGAAGGAACATAGTTAAAAACTAGTTGTAAGGATATTTAAAATTCAGACAAAAAAAAAAAAAAAAGATTTGGGGTGGGATGTGTGTGTGTGTTACTAGGGATTGAACTCAGGGGTATTCTACCTCTGATCTATACCTTCAGCCCTGTTTATTTTTTATTTTGAAACAGGGTCTCACTAAGTTGTAGAGGGCCTCACTATGTTGCTGAGGCTAGCTGCAAACATGCAATCCTTCTGCCCCTGCCACCCAAGTACTAGGATTACAAGTGTGCACCACCATGCCTGGCTTCTTGTGTTATTTTTCTTTAATACATGTATTTAAATTTTCCTAATTTTCATTATTTTCTTCTTTGTTTTATTTTGTTGGGCTGGAGGTTGAACCCAGGGGCATTCCACCTCCCAGCAACATCCCCAGCCCTATTTTATTTTGAAAGAATATAAGTTTCTGCGATGCTCCTGTCTCAGCCTCCCAAGTTACTGGGATTACAGGCCTTTACCTTCATGTCCAGCTATTATTTTCTATTTTTAAGGATTTCTGCTTAAGATGTCAAAGGAGAAAGTCCTCTGTCCAAAATTTTATAAATATTAACACATATTTTCTTCTAGCACTTTCATTATTTCATTTTTTACTAGTCTTTAAATCATCTGTAATTTACTTTGTTACAGGCAAATAAGTATATTTTATTGTGAGTGAGTAAGATTTATATTTTCTTAATATTATTTTGCTCACACTGTTGTGGGATAATCCAGTCCCACTAGTGGGTCCTTGGCCTCCGTGATAAAAAAGAATTTTAACACATGCCAGTCAGGAACAAAAAGTAGGAATTTATTTAGGAAAATAAGGGGATGGGGGAGAAAAACAGGTGAGTGGACATCTTCCTGTCCACATGTGCTTCCCAGGTCCAAAGAGGCCGAGGCGTGCTATTACTCCCTCTTTTATATGCTTTTAAGAGGGGTGGGCACAGAAGAAGTCTGGACCTCCTCCTTCTTCAGGTATAGGTGGAGATAGGTAGGTGGTCCAAATTGGTTCCTCCCTCTTCCTCAGGTTTCAAGATGGGTCTTGACCTTGGCTTGTGAGTTTCCAGTGTCCTTTTAGGCCCAGATTCCTAGGTAGGGGGCAGGGCCTAAGGAACTTCCAAAGGTGGAGTAAAAGGCTGCAGCATGTCAGGTCCAGGTGTTTATATTAAAGTGATATTTTTGCTTTTCCTTCCCATTTGTCTCCTTCCTGCCTACTTATTTCTTCTATCCTATATCAACACTGTACAAACAGTCAAATTTAGATAGCAAATTCAATAGGCCTTTCAGTTTCACCACTGCTTTGAGGAGCACTGGGAATCCTGAGATGCCTTAAAGGTTTTCCCTTGGAAGTGGAAGTGGGGTGGAGGGACTGAGCAAGTATATGGGTATTTCCAGTTCTAACTTCTCCCAAGAACTATAGGATTAGATGGTCAGCTGTGTAGTAGGCAGAACTTGGGCCACTAATAATGAGCTGCTTTTTTTTTTAGTACCAGGGATTGAACCTAGGGGCATTCTACCTCTCAGTTATATCCTAGCCCTTTTTATTTTATATTTTGAAACAGTCTGGCTAGGTTGCTGAGAGTCTCACTAAGTTGCTGAGGCTGGTCTCGAGCCTGCGATCCGCCGGTCTCAGCCTTTTAAGTACTGGGATTACAGGTGTGCTCTACCACATCCAGCCCTAGCTGTTTTAAATTAATGTGGCCAAAACAGAATTCTTGAGGGTATACCCACCCTAATCTCCACACCCAGGACCTTTCTCATTTTAGTAAATAGTGCCGTCCTCCACCCAGTTGCACAGGCTCAAAACTTCACAGCTATCCTTTACTCCTCTCTGCCACCCATCTTGTATCAATTCTTTTTGTCAAGTCCCATAGTCTCTCTTTCCAAAATATATCCGAATCTGACCACTTCTCATTTCCACTGTGAGATCATTGGTCCAGGTCGCCACTGCTGCTCACATGGGTGTCTGCTATGGTCTCCTTGCCAGCGCTCTTGATTCTACTTGCCTGCCTGTAATCTGTTGCATGTAGTAATTTCTACTGTGTAAATCAGATCATGTTATTCCCTTGCTTAAAACCTTTCAAAGACTTCGCATTACTTAAAATAAAATCCAGGACTCACTATAAAAGATCTGCTTGTCTGGCTTCTGTTGCCTCTCCAGTTTCCTCTCCTACACCCCCCTTGTCTACTTGTACCAGCCAAACCGGCCTCTTTCTGTCCCTTGAACAGGTTCTTTTTTCTTTGGTTCTTTGCACTGACTGAACTTTCTCTAGGATGTCCCAGAAACTAGCTCTAATGTTTTCTCAGAGAGGCGTTCCTCAAACACCTCTTATAAACACCCTCGGCCTTGTTACCTTGCTTGTTTTCTTTAGAGTGGGTCTCTATATGTAAAATGATCATATTTGTTTGCTTACTTGTTTATTAACTCTTTCCATTCTAGATTATAAGCTCCCTGAGGGCAGTTTACTTGTGAACCCCAGCACTTAGCCCTGTGCCTGGCACCACTTGACCATTTGTGGAATTGCTTTTCTGTCTTGAGCCTCAGTGTGAGGTTTAATTTGCAATAAGTTTTCTTGGCTGACAAAAGTTTGAAGATAATTTCCTTGGAAGATAAGGATTTATTTGAAGTATATCTGGCAATGTTCCATATACCTCATAAATACATTAGTAATAAGGTTCCTGATTTTTTTAGCCAGAAGGGACAAGCATGACTATAGCATAGTGATTTTAAACACTGGCTGCCTAGGAGTATGCTTTCTTTACTTCTGAATTGCATACCATAGTTTCATCCTGTAATTAGGAAGTTTGTATCATTTTACATTTACTGTTTTTAAAGAGTGCTTCCCGAATTGCAAGCCAAAGCACTTTTATAGCTTTGTCATGTAAATATTTATGTTTCAGGTGTATTATTCATGCATATAAACATACTTTATATGTATATGCATAGTGTTTGTGCTCCCTTTTTCCTTATTAAATTGTAAACACTCTAGTTTATTACTTCTATACTTCATTTTAACTCCTTACTACTTTGATACTCTAATATGTACCAGGTTGTCGCTCCTTAAATATTAGTTGATTTTGTGACATTTGGTCATAAGCAAATTTCACTATTTTGTCTCTTGTCTATTCTGTAATCTAGAAACTCATTTCAATTGCATTTTAAGTTACAGCTTTCTACATTTTAACCAGTAAATAAAAGAGATTACCTTTAGTTTTTCCCTTATGCATTTTCCTGTTTTAGTATTGAGATTATAAAGTTCCGTAAATGTTGCTTTCATTGTGAATTATACATTTTATGAAAATATAATTAATTTTGTTATATTTGTAGCTTTTGCCTTGAAATGCCACTTTATTAAATTTAGCAATAATTCTTTTTTTGTGTTAGGTTTTGTGTTTTTATTTGTGGTACTGGAAACTGAACCCAGGATCTTGTTCATATGTAAGCACTCTACCACTGCCCTTTTGTGTGTTTTTTTATAGATTCATATTTATCTTTTTATTTTTATTTATTTATTTATTTATTTATTTATTTATTTATTTATTTATTTATTGTACTAGGGATGGGACCTACGGGCATTTTACCTCTGAGCTATACCCCTGGCCCCATTTTATTCTCTTATTTTGAAACAAGGTCTTACTAAGTTGTTGAGGCTGGCTATGAACCTGTGATCCTCCTCTCTCAGCCTCCCAAGTGCTGGGATTATAAGTGTGCACCAACATGCATAACTTTTCTTTTTATTTTTAATCTCTTTTATTTTAGGTGTATTTCTCGTTAGCTTGTCCTGCTCTCTTTTCATAATAGCCTATTCATATCTAATAAATGTAATGTTCTTTTGAATTTTATTGTTTTTAAAGCAAATTTTTTCTAATTTTAAAAAATAACCTCCAACTAAGTTATTTTAAAGGGAAGTATTAGATTCTATTCATCTGAACATTTCTTGTTCTCATGTCCTATGGAGTATTTCCATTTATGTCATGGTTTCAGGGTTTTCTTTAAGGAAGGGAATTCATATATGTCTAAGGGTTGACTGAGAGGACAGCTCCAAATGTCTGAAGTTCAGCAGAGGGCCCTGCCCAGACTTTTGGAGAGCAAACAAAGTAAAGCAATTAGTGTGTTTGTTTGACCAAAGTGTCATCATCATCTCCCTTTTCCATAGTTACAGGAATATGAATGAGTTACAGGCATATGAATTTTTGCTAAATTGTGTTGCAGTAACAATCTGTAAATTTCTACAGTTTGCAACAACAAAAGTTTATTCTTCATGTTAGTTCCCCCAGGAAGAATGGGTGAAAGAGCCATGGCAGAACCTCCAGATGGCCCTCAATGCTCTGCTCAAAAGTGGAATATGCCTTTCTACTCACACTTCCTTGGTCCAAAGAAAGTCACATGATTGTGCATGGCCTCATTGGGCAAGAATATAACTCCCCTGCAGGGATGGCCAGGTTGGGAAGGACCCGAGAAGGGCAGCAAATATTTTGTCAATAATACTTTCTGTTACAGTATATATTTGGATGTAGTAATACTTTAAAAAGTTTCTTAGGTTTTCACTGTGAGAAGTTGGGACAGGAAGGTTTACACCACTGAAATTGATGTATCTTTATTACCATTTTGGGGATTTCTGCAGACAGTGAACCTAATACGTGGTAGTTGTCTAATAAATGCTTGTTGAATTAGTGGACAAAGATGTCTAACAATAGCATGAAAATAAATTGATTCTTTTCATATTTTGGTGCCTCTTGTGGCTTATCTTGGGATATCTCCCTCCCCCCCTCCCCGCCCCGTACTGGGGATGGAACTTGGGGTCATTCTACCTCTGAGCTACAGCTCTGGCCCTATTTTTTATCCTTTTTTTTTTTTTTTTTAATTTTGAAAGAAGGTCTCACTAAGTTGCAGAGGGCCTCACTAAGCCGCTGAGACTGGCCTCGAACCTGGATCCTCCAGTCTTAGCCTCCCAAATGCTGGGATTACAAGCATGTGCCACCACGCCCGGCTTAGAATGGTTTTATGTGGAATAGTTTAGAGCAGTTCCTGTAATAGCACCTTTTTATATGATGAAAAGTGCTTTTTGGAGGATCATTTTGCCATACCAGAAAATCGTGCTGATTTTTTCCAGAAGAACTACATATTCATTACAGAAAATTTGAAAAAATATGCATCAAATACACAGTATAGATTGTATTCCATCTGGCTATTTAAGACAACTACTGATATTATATTTTATTTTTTTTGGTTCTGGGGATTGAACCCAGGGGCATTCTACCTCCAAGCTATACCCCCAGTCCTATTTTTTATTCTTTATTTTGAAACAAGGTCTCTTAAGTTGCTGAGGACCGTACTAAGTACCTGAGGCTAGTTGCAAACCTATGATCCTTCTCTCTCAGCATCTCAAGTACTGGAATGACAAGTGTGTGCCACTATACCTGGCTTCATACAATTTTTGGACACTGTTCATGTTTATAGTTTTTTTTTGGTGGTGGTGGTACTGGGGATGGAACCCAGGGGCATTCTACCCCTGGGCTACACCCCCAGCCATATTTTTTATTCTTTATTTTGAAACAGGGTCTCACTAAATTGCAGAGAGCCTCACTAAGTAGCTGAGGCTGGCCATGAACCTGGATCCTCTGGTCTCAGCCTCTCAAGTACTGGGATTACAAGTGTGCGCCACCACGCCCGACTTTATAGTCATTTTTTAATTGCTCAATTTTGTGCGTGCATGCATGTGTGTGGTACTGGGGACTGAATCCACGGGCTCTCTAGCACTGAGCAACACCTCCAACCCCCTTTTTATTTTACCTTATCTTATTTTTTGGGGGTACTAGGGATTGAACCCAGGGACATTCTACCTCTGAGCTACACCCCCAGTCCTATTTTTTATTCTTTATTTTGAAACAGGGTCTCACTAAGTTTCGGAGGGCCTTACTAAGTAGCTGAGGCTGGCCATGAACCTGTGATCCTCCCGTCTCAGCCTCCCAAGTACTGAGATTATAAGCATGAGCCACCACGCCCGACTCCAAACCCCCTTTTTAAAATTAATTTTTAAGTTACTTCACACTAGCCTGGATCCTATGACCCTCCTGTTTCAGCCTTCCAATCATTGGGATTACAGGCATGTGCCACCATACCTGGCTAATTTTGTACTTTTTGTAATATCTGTTGCCTAATTATATATAATAATTATAAGGGTCATAGATAAAATAGGTAAGTAAAAGTTCAATTTTTTTTTCTTCTGTCTCTTTCTGATTCTGTGCCTCCATTCACTTAATTAGAAAGTTACACCTTCTTTCTGTCCTGTCTCTCAAACATGTCAAAAATGGAAATGACCAGAATGATAAAAGGTAGAAACTGGCATAAAGAATAAGGTGCCAGAGTGATTTTCCAAGTGGATAATCAGCTCCTGGGGAATCTACCTTGGACTCTTCTTCCTTTCCTCCTCCTCCTCCTCCTCCTCCTCCTCCTCCAACTCCTCCTCTTCCTCCTCTTCCTATTCTTCCTCCTCCTCCTCCTCCTTCCTTTCTTTTCTTTTTCTTTCTTTTTTTGGTGCTAGGAATTGAACCTAGGGCCATTCTACCAGGCTACACCTTCAGCCTTATTTTATCTTTTATTTCGAAACGGTCTCACTAAGTTCCTGAGGGCCCTGTTAAGTTACTGAACCTGCAATCCTCCTGTCTCAGTGTCCCACGTACTGGGATTACAGGTGTATGCTACCACACCCAGAACTCTTTCTTCTTTTACTCAGCAATCATTCTTTCATATTCTTGAATTTGTCTAGTCTTTTGAATGATGTAAAGGTCAAGAACTGGATAAGAAGTTGATTTTAGTCCTGCCATCTTTTTGTCACTAATGCACTAGATAATCTCAACGTGAATCATTCAAGCAAACCTTGCCCCTGCTTGAACCTGTCTGCGGAGGCCCTTCTTATTGAAGGCTGAAGCATTTTTTAGCTAGAAAGTGATCTTTTATGTAAGCAAGCCATTGTACAAGTTCACCATGCCTTGTTCTTTTGCATCATTAATCATCTTTACTCCCAGCCTTGGAAATGTGGCTGAGTCTTGAGTCATCTGGCTCTTCCCAGTGCTGGAAATCACCCTGCTGAGGTGAATGTGTGAAATATTTGAGAACTGGTTGTCACCTGTAAGGTATAGATTAAATTCCTTATAAACATGTTACTAAAAGGTACCTTTTGTGTCTGTTTTACAAAGAGAGATCAGAGTACAGATGAGATGATTAACTGAACTATTTATTAAACTCTTTTAAATAGCTCTTCTGTTTAATGCAACTTCCAAATATTTTGAAATACCCAGTGTAGACTCAGGGAGCTTAGTGACCAGTTTTCACTTGAGATTTGATGAATTTCTCTAGTTTTTATCGTTGCTTTCTATTTTAGAAACATCCACTCTGCCAAGTAGGTTAGGAATGTGTGCAGAATGACAGCTTAAATAATGTGTGTGTTTGCTGTTGAAGCAGAGGCCCCTCAGTAAAGCTGCCAGATCAAAGGGGAGAAAGGGCAGAAGGGAGGAGAAGGAAGCCCCTGCAGCATCTGTCAGAGGCTGCCCTGGAAGCTACTCTTCATTTCCCATCCTGGACTTTATTTTAATTTCCCCTGTTTCATTTTAAAGCATTTTAACTAAGTCTGTATTAAAAGAGGGCTGGTAGCCGGGCGTGGTGGTGCACGCTTGTAATCCCAGCATTC
>PVLC010048662.1:0-10662 GCA_004027655.1 Graphiurus murinus
GTCCAGCCTTGGGCTTGACCTGCCCTCAGCCTGCCCCCACCTGACCCTTGGTGTTAGTAACAGTACCTGGGTCTCACCCCTTCCCAGGCATGGCTCCAAAATTATGGTCTGTGAGAAGGACCCGGCCCTCAAGAACCGCTGCCACATCCGCTACATGCACCTGTTCTCCACCATCAAGTACAAGGTCTCCATAAGTGTCAGCAATGCCCTGGGTCACAACGCCACGGCTATCACCTTCGATGAGTTCACCATTGGTGCGTGTGGCGGTGGGGAGCTCCCTGCTGCATACTTCAGTGGGAGTATGCAGGCAGAAGTGTGTCAGAGGTATACATGAGCATTGGTGGGGATGTTCATGAGTGGGCACACGTATACATGGTACAGACAAGCCTGTGCACAGGTATATGTGGTATGTATGTATGTATGTGTGCACATATATGCATGATATATACACACCTGTGGTCATGCAAGAGAATGTCCTTTACCTGTAGGGCCAAGAGACCTCTCCATCAGCTCTTTCTGTCGTCTCTCTGGCCCCCAGAGCAGGCAGCAAGGGGAGGGGGCAGGTTGGGCCAGACCCTTGCACAGCTGCAGCCTCCACCCGCCCCATGCTAATGGCTTCCTTACGGCTTGTGATGAATGAGGTGTCAGAACAGGAGACAGGACTGGGACAGATACAGCCCTTTCCCCAACCCCCCATCCCAACCAGACCCCCCGCTCCCCGTCCCATTGCAGGCAGACGCTCCACCTTCCCCTGTTTTCCCCTGCACCCCATGGCTAGGTCCCCAGCCAGATCCCCAGCCTACCTCTAACCCAGGCCTACAACACCTGTGGACTGTCTCTTAACCTTGACCCACAGAGCAACTTCAAACCCAGACTTTCCCAAAGAAGGCCATGTCTCCATTTAGAACTGGAAAAGTTGAAGGAGAATCAGGCCTGGGGGAGTGTGTGATGTAGGCGCAGAATGGGTGACCAGGCGGCAATGGGGTGACAGTAGCCTCGTTAGAGGCTGGTCAGCATGAGGATGGGGTTGAGAGGAAGGGATAAAATTGGGGGTGCTGATATCAAGAGCTGGTAATGATAGTGACCGTCACTGGTGATAATGGGGCTGTCAGAAGTAGAAGTAACGAGATGGTTGTTTAACGGTGGTTGCCAGAACTGACAACAGAGAAGAGGGCTGGTGACCATGCTGATGACAACAATGGTTGGCGGTAGAGAAGGGTAACATGATGGCTGGGGCTGAAAACGTGAGCTTGTTTCCGGAGACCAGAGCGCTAATGAAGCTGTGTCTCCTGAGCAGTGAAGCCTGACCCTCCCGAAAACGTGGTAGCCCGGCCAGTGCCCAGCAACCCTCGTCGGCTGGAGGTGACGTGGCAGACACCCTCAACCTGGCCTGACCCTGAGTCTTTTCCTCTCAAGTTCTTTCTGCGCTACCGGCCCCTCATCCTGGATCAGTGGCAGCATGTGAGTATCCTGTCCTGCCCAGGTCCTGGCTGCATGAATCAGAGCCATGCGGCCTCACCTGTACCCTAGGTGGCAGCAGGTGGTGCAGTGTGAGGCCTGATGGCAGTCAGGCTTTCCAGAGGAAGAAGGAACTGAGAGAGTGGGTGGAGCTGAGCGCGGTGTCCGCAGGGGTTGCAGTGACCTGCATTAGTGCAGTGGGAATATATCTGTCTTTGTGGCTCCCCAGGGTGGTGGAGAGAAATGCCAGAAGGGAGACTGTCTCCTGACCTCTGGTGGTCAGCCCTGACCAGGCATCTCCCTTTAAACTCTGGCCCAGGCTCTGGGTCTGTGCTAGACCCAAGTGGCAGGACAGTCCTTGTCCTCAAGGATTCACAGATGAGCTCTTGGGGTCAGGATCAGACACTGGGGTCAAGTTTGGGCCAGGGAGCAAGTTTAGGCCATGTCTTCCATCAGGGCTCCAAAGTCAGACCTGGCTGAGAGGTCAGCTTTTAGGTTGTAGGTCAGGTGGTGGCCTGGGCTGTGAATCTACCAGTGGACAAGGTCAGTATGTGATCAGGCTGTAGTCTGGATGTTAACCAAGCTCTGATGGAGAGCTCTGGGGAGCAGCTGGGCATTTGGGGCACCCCTGGGAGGTGATCTCATATTGAGAGCCCAGGGCGCATTGGGCCACAGGCTCTGTGTGTGGCCCATGAGGTCTGTGGGCTAAGACTGGAATTGGGAGGGTGCTCCGGGGGCAACCAGCCATGGACCTAGCATGGCTTCTTTGCATCACCTGCTCTGGGGGTCAGTCTGTACCCCTATTGCAACCAGGCTCCAGCTCCCTCTCCTTATGTCCCCCTCCTGTTTGGCCTTTAATGTACGTAATTCGATTCCTGGGTGCCTGTCCGGATTGCGGGCCTGGCCCCTACAAAAGCTGCTCACGCACTCATGTGTTCCTTGACAGAGTCCGGAGTCCCTCCTGCCTGGCCAGCTGCCCGCGCCTAATGCATTGCTAATAACCAGGGTCTAGTTTCACAAGCCCCCCTCCCCCGCTAACGAGCTACAGGCAGCAGCCCTGCGCGTCGCAGCGCACACGCCTTGCTGTGGACCTGGCGCACTGCCCACCACACACACGGGAACACGCATGCACACACGTGCCTCCCAGCAGGAACCATGTTTCAGACATGCATGGGACTAACATGCCAAGACCGTGCACTGTACCATGGGCAGAACTAACCCCCACTCTGACATGGGCAGAGCAAAATGTGCAGGCTCAATGGTGAGAACTCGTGGCCCATGGCCCATCCTAGCCCCATTCCACGTCTCATAGGCATTGGGGTTGGTTAGATTTATGGCTCTGTTCAATTGAGTACTGCTCTAAACAGAATCTACTCTCTCCTATCCTTGATTTTGGAGAGAGACAGGTGTATGTTTAGGAGGGGCCGTGGAGTGGAGAGAAGAGAAAAATATCATTTGGGTTTTCAGGAGGAAACTGCAGTCCAGAAATTGCAAAAGAATAGGCTCCAGGAGATCTGGCAGAGGCTATCTCAGCAAGGAGAAGGGGGAGACAGGTACTGAACTAGCATGGCTTCCTTGTATCACCTGCTCTGGTCCTAACTCAGCTGGGAGGCTTAGGGGCATGTTGGACATCTGCTGCAGCTGACCAGATGGAGGACTCCAAGGCCAGGTGGATTCCAGTGACTAGGGAGTTCCTGTCAGTGGAGGATCCCTTCTCTTGAGGAGCAGATTAAGAGATCAGTGACAACCTAGCAAGAAGGTGTGGCCGCCAGGAGATCACTAGGCCATGTTCCTAGAGGTGTGGTGCCATGAGCCCACAATGAGGTGGCGATTTTATCTGTGCCCCTTGGCTCTATCCTTTGTCTTTGGGGAAAGACAGATGTGGGGGTCTCCAGGCCTGGCAGAAGGGAGACAGGGCCGAAGGAGCTGAGGCTACTCAGCCAGAGATCTTTGTGTAGCAGGAGACTGGGGGAAAGGCACAGGTGGAACTGGGACCCCAGCTCCAGGAGAGAAGGGTCTTTGGGGCCCACCCATATTATAGGACTGGGAGTGGGATTTACTGAGCCGAAGGTCTGGACCCAAGTGTCTCTCATCATGCACCGGACCTTTACCAGGGCCTCCCGCACCAGGACCATAGACTCAGCAGGAACTGAAAGGCTTGGTGCTCTGCATGGGCTGAACTACGTGCACACACACAAATACACGTACACACATGCATGCGTGCATATACTCAGCCCATCGGGGCAGGTAGCCCAGACCCCAGTTTTCTGGGTGTGTGTGTGTGGGGGGGGGTAGAACAAGGACCAAAAAAGCCCTGAAGCCAGACGTGGCCCAGAGCGGCCCCCTCCTCCGCCCCTGCCGGCTGCCCCTGTTTACGAGGCGGCTTAATGAGGCGGCGGGTGCCGCTGAGATGAACCAGAGCCCAGCCTGGGCCTGGGAGGGGCGCCGGACAGGCAGGCCAGGCCGGCCTGGAGCGTGGGGGGGAGACCAGCAGGATGGGGCCAGCCAGCGGGGGTGGGGAGGCGATGCCTCCAGGAGGAAATGGAGCAGCTGTCCTGCCACCCCAGGGGCTGCCCCCACCCCTTCCCGCCTCAGGCAGGGTGATAACAGTGCCCAGGCCTTCCTGACCAGGAGGCCCAGCTGGGGCTGGCCAGTGGGTGTGCTGGGCACCTGGAAACCCACAGTGACAGTCTTAACGGGAGTCTTTGGTGCTTCCCACATGGTGGAGTCCTCATTATAGCCCTAAGAAAGAGATACTATCATCCGTTTTACGGATGGGGACAGCAGAACCGTGGAGCAAAGGTACCAGGTCACCTAGCTAGTAAGGGATGGAGCCAAAGTGTGGACTCAGTGTGACCCCCGCTCTGGGGTCAGTGTTTGTGACCTCCTTCAACACGCTTCTCCCCCTCTTACTCCATTGCTCTTGTCACCTCCTGGCTGGGACGAAGGTCAGGCCCTGGTCAGGCGAGGGATCATGAGAAAGCTGGGACAACAGCGAAGCCACTGAGCCCAGTCCTCCTCACCCTGCCCTGGGGGCGTCCTACTCTCCTTCAGGGGAGGCGTCCCTCCCTGGATCTCTTCCCTGAAATGTCTTTACTCCACTTCCCCGGGGAAGCGTCACGCCCTCCAGAGGTATCTTCCCTCTCTTGGCCCCCAGCAGTGTCCTTCCCTCACCCCACCCCTGGTCCGGCTGCAGGTAGAGCTCTCGGATGGCACTGCGCACACCATCACAGATGCCTACGCCGGAAAGGAGTACATCATCCAGGTGGCAGCCAAGGACAATGAGATCGGGACATGGAGCGACTGGAGCGTGGCCGCCCATGCCACTCCCTGGACCGAGGAGCCACGACACCTCACCACCGAGGCCCAGGCCCCGGGTGAGCCCCCAGCCCCCGCCACCCCTGCCCGCGGTGGTGTTGGCTGGCCGGGCCTCCAACTCCTCTGAGGGTTTCCACACTCTCTGTGGCTGCCATGCCCCCATCCGTTTGTGCAACCCCTGTGTCCCTTGTCCTTGCTCTCTAGACATCCTGGGTAGGGGTTACTGGGTGGCTCATCTGTGAGCCTTAGGAAAGAGTCGGCCTGATGGGGGAACCAGGGCATTTTGAGAGACCAGCCAGGAGCATTCTGATGGAGGAGGCGGCATCGGTCTGACGGGGGAAGCAAGAACCCCAGATTTGGGTGGGAGCCTAGCCCTGACCCTGCCCTGAGTTTCCCCCATGCTCCCCAGAGACCACGACCAGCACCACCAGCTCACTAGCACCCCCGCCCACCACGAAGATCTGTGACCCAGGGGAGCTGGGCAGCGGCGGAGGACCCTTGGCACCCTTCTCGGTCAGTGTCCCTGTCACTCTGGCCCTGGCTGCCGCTGCCACCACTGCCAGCAATCTCCTGATCTGGTAGGTCGAGTGAGGCTGTGTGGGAGAGGGGAGCCTGAGGGATCCCCATCCTAGCCTCACCCTTTACGGCTCTCCACCCTATCTCCCCAGAGCCCGGCATCCCACGAGGACACGCCAGAGCACTGCGGAGGAGCAGGAGGCCAGAGCTGAGCCTGCGGACCCCGGCTTCTATTTTGCACACGGGCAGGAGGACCTTTTGCATTCTCTTCAGATACAATTTGTAGAGACCCCGGCGGGCCCGGGCCTGCCGTCCCCCAGCCCCACCACACCAAGCTGGCCCTCCTCCCACCCTTGGAGGAGGAGGACCTTGCAGCTAACCCACCCACCAAAGACCCCCCCTCACCTGGCCCCTTGGGCTGGATACTCCAACGCCAGCGACTCCCAGGAGCCCTTGGGGGGCCTGAGGGGAACCCCCCACATCCAGTTTCTCCTCCTGCCCCAGCCTCCTGTCTGTCCCAGGGTCTCTGTTGCCACCATCAGATTATAAGCTCCTGACGCTGGGGGGGCCCAGCCATGCCCCTCCCCCCAGTGCCCACACTTTTCAGTACCCCCACCTCTGCCCCTGTTTTGTACGACCCTCTCCGGACCCTGTCATACCCCACAGTATTTAATGCCCTGTCAGTCCCTTCTAGTCTGACTCAATGGTAACTTGCTGTATTTGAATTTTTTATAGATGTATATACAAGGGTGGGAGGGGTGGGGGTTCTCATTAAACGTCACCATTTCATGAGACCTTGGACCAGAGCCACTTTGGGAGGGTTCTCTTCCTCCAAGGACCGCCAGCCTGGAGGAGGAAGGAGATGGAAAGGATGGGGAGAAACAGTTGGGCTTCCAGGCAGGTGAACCTGGGACCAGTGCTCTCTACTTCGTGAGGAGTTGGGCTTCCCTGGCGCATGCAGCCAGGGTAAACTTGTGGGACCTGAGGGGTCCCAGTTGGAGCTGGGGCCCCATGGGGACATCCAGTCAGCCCTGGAGGCTGCTGTAGTCCTGGCTGGGCCAGAGACCTTTCAAGGTTCATCTCATGTGCTCCCTTCTAGGAGCCCGTGCGGAGGTGGAAGAGGCGGGAGGCAGGCCTCATCCTGTGGCAGTGTGAGCATTATAGCCCTGTCATCAGACCTGGGGCTCAGCTAGGCCACACAGGCTCCGAGCACAGAGTGTCCTGGGCCTGGCTAAGCAAAGAGGCTGCTTGAAGGAAGAGGCTGCTGGGAGGGTGACTAGGGTAGGACCTGTGCTTCACAGCTGGAATTGTGGAGTATAGGGTTGAGCCCTGCGGTTAGATTACAGTTAGGACCCGGTACAAGGCTGGAGAGGGCGGGGCTTTGGTCCAGCTCCTTACCCTTCTAGTCCTCAGAGTGATGCCCAAGGTCCCTCTGCCTTCTGGTTACCCCAGGCCTGCTTAGGTCTAATGCCTCTTAGCTGAGAATGTCTCAGGGCTGGGGACGAGTTGGCTGACCCCCCTGATCTGGGAGTGGGTGTAAAGGAATAGGCCAGATCCCAGCCTGGAAAGCCAGGCTTAGCCACACCTGGGGGGCCTGGAAGGCAGAAGTGAGGTGGAGTCCAAGCCACATACACAGGGACCTGTGCTGACATGGCCTCTCTGATGCGCTCCTCATGGCAGGGGCTGAGCACACCTCCCTCGACACAGCCCCCGACTCAAACCTCCTCTGCCCAGACTCAGAAAGCAGACACTCCTCACAGGGCTTGCCAGGCCCACCTGGGTCTGCACCCTGAAAGGGGCGTGCGGAGGCCCTGGACAAGGCATAGGCCCAGAGCTGGGCCCAGTGACAGGCTGCAGATTGAAGGTGGCGGCTCTCCTTCAGGCCGGAGGAGAGAGGGTGATCCAGGTGGGAGACTCATGGGAAGCAAAGGGGAGACCTGTGGCTTCTCAAGCTGAATGGCCCCAGCTGTGGGAGTGTGTGGCTCTTCCTCCCAGGAACAGGAGAGGCTATGGACCTCTACCACGGGTCTGCCTGTTTGGTCTCTGTGAGGTGTGGCTCAGGCTAGACCCTGCACTCCAGGTCCACAGAGGTAGAGAGAGCGAAAGGTTGCTAGCACACGCCAAGGACATTGTATTCCTGGGACATGTCAGAACCTCCACCCGTCTCTATCTTTGGGGTGGGTGAGCGGGAGTCACAGGGTCTCTGGGCTGTGCTACCTTCCTGTCTTAGGAGCCTTGGTCAGCCCTGACTCACCCACCGCCCACCCAGGGCTTGGGCATCAGCAATCTGGCCTCCATTAGCAACATGGGAAAGCAATTATGTGGGGCCTGGAGGGGAGGGGGCCTGCTGGAGTCTTGGAGGCAGAGAGGACTGGGGTATCTCCCTGCCCCCACCTCCAAGAGAGACCCAGCCCTGTCCCAAGCCCCAGTGGCTGGAAGGGGGTGTCATTACTTCCAGCCTGGGCCTGGGGTTGGCGATCCCTCCTTGCAAGCTCTGGCCCCACAACCTCAAGGGTCTTGGCTGCTGTGTGCTGTGCCTCCCTTGAGGACTGCCTCCATGTCCCTTTCCTATGGTTGTTCTGGGGAGCTGGGGATAAGTATGGGAGCTAAAGCAGAACACAGAAAATTAAACCACCACTGCGGGGGAGGGGAAGTTTGGATCTCAGAGCCGGTGTGCAGTGGCCCAGCTTTCAAGTCCCTAGTTTTAAAGGTGTACTGTGGATGAGGACACCCCATGTCTGGTTCTGTCAGCCCCCGGCCACACCATCTCTTCCCAGTGTAGCTCAGTCCCGTTCTTACCACACCAGACCGATCCACCACTCTTCTTCTTGCTAAACCCATTCCCATCTCTATTTGTCCCTTTCTAGCCCATTCTTCTCTCTAAATATATCTTTGTCCTGGTCCCTATTTTGTATCTCTCCATAAGTCTCTATCCCCCCTCTCTCTGTATGTCTCCATCTTTTGTCTCTTCTCCAGTCTCCTCTTCCCTCTTTGCTTCTCTGTCCATCTTTGTCTTTGTACCTGGCATCAGGGAGGCCTGTGGCCTTTCAAGCTGAATAGCCCCAGCCGTAGGAGTACCCCATCCTTGTCTTTGTATTTCTCTTCCTAGTCTGTCAATCTCCTCTCTCTCTCTCTCTCTCTCTCTCTCTCTCTCTCCCTCCCTCCCTCCCTCCCTCTCTCCTGTCTCTCTACGATATCTCCATCCACATATCTCTTTGTGTCTGTCTCTGCAAGTATTTCCATACCCATCTTTGTATCTCTGTCTCAGTCCCTCTTCCCTGACTCCTCTCCCATCATTCCTTCTTTCTTTGCCTCCCTCTGTCCAGACTCCAGCCAGTGGCCGCTACTCCTCTCTGGCCTGAGCCAGGGCCTGTCCTGGATTCTGCTGCCCCCTCTCGGCCACCTGTCTGCCCTTCATTCCTGCTCCCAGGCTGGTGGCCATCAGCACAGAAATCCCACCTCTGTGTCTGTCAGCCAACCAGGAGAGAGAGCCACTAGGCAGGACTCCTTCCTGGACAGCCTCTGGCCCTGAGAACTCCCAGAGCAAGGGAGCTCAGTACCTCTGTAGGTCAGTACCCTGAGAAAATTCATGGAGAGGACAGAATGTGTGGCTGGAAGCCCCAGCTGTACATCCTGCCCCTTGTGTCTTTATGTCCCGAGGCCTGCATGACTACTGTGCCCAGAGCCCAGAGCCGCTGGACCCTATGAAGGTGCCACCTATCTGGGAGCTCAGGACTAGAGCCCCAGGGACAGGAAGAATGGGGGCAGAATCCCCCTACTCTGACCTCTCCTCAGAGGAGGGGGAGAAGAAGGAGATCTGGGAAGAGAAGTAGGAGGGACCTTACTCAGCAGTGCCACTCTGATGAAGGAGGCTAATCTGAGTGGGTCTGAGAGACAGAGACTCGTGTGGCAGGGTCAGTCTGAGGGGGCTGGCCTGGGACATGCTTCTGAAGAGATCTAGTTTGAAAGGGCCAGTCCGAGGGGTAGTTCTGATGGGTCCAATCTGAAAGGAGATTCATCTGAAGGCATGTGTGTCTAAGTGATAGGCTCTCCTACTGGTCCTAGTTTACCTGGAACACATTTTTAGCACTGAATCTCCAGTCCTGTGAAATCTCTCCATCCCGGGTCAACTGGGGCAATTGATCACCCTATCTGAGAAGGCTTGATCAGAGTGGCAAGCTGGTCTGGGGGATATGTGAGGGGCCTGGTCTGGCAGGTTGTTTCAAGGGGTTGTTCTAGGCCACAAGCTTCTTTGGGCAGGGACCAGGCAGACAAGGTGGAGAGAGTCCTTCTAGAAGGGCAGTGGTTGGGGAGTGACCACCAGGGGGCAGGGCAGGTTCTTGGGAGATTCAGAGGCAATGGCCCCAGAGAGGAAGCCAGATGAACAGGACTGTACGAAGGATGTCCACTACAGTGTGTGCCATTGTGCTAGTGCGTGTGAGTTGTGCTGTCTCGGGAAGGCACCATGATTATGTTTTGGCATGGCTAGGTGATCGAGAGTGTATCAAAGGCACGTTGACAGGTGGCTTGTGATGGATGGTGCCTGGCATGGCCATGGCCACAGCCTGCCTTGTCTGTGGCTGTAGGGAAGACAGGGAGCCCCTTGGGGCTCACCAGGGTGGGACTGGAGCAATGAGAGAAGGTTGCCTGGGCAAGGATGGGAGGAGAGATGTGGAATCAGGCTTCCCTGCTTGCACTGGTGCCTGCCCTCCAGAGGACTCCCTGAGATTCCAGACACAAGAGCTGCGTGCTGTGCTGACACGGGTAGGCTCCCACCCCAGCTTGTGTGCATCATGCATGCCCGCCCACCTCTCCAGCGTCTCCATTGTGTCTCCTGATGCCTTCTCCAGCTGGACTCTTCCTGATCCCCAGTAATTGTTCCTGGACTCTCCTAGTTCCATGCCTTGGTTCATGCTGTGCTTCTGCCCAGGATGCCCTCCTGTGAGGCATTTGAAGTCCATCTGATGCTGTCTCCATGAAATGCTCCCTGCTCATTCTCTCCCTACTGTGGACTGACACCCACTAAGCGCTGAAGCCTAGTTCTGAGGGCCTCATCCTGTCCCAGAGGCCTGGAAGTGCTGGGGGCTCTGGCTGCCAGAGTCTTGCCCAGAAGAGGAGGTCTGAGGGGGGAAGTATGAACAAGGCCAGGATGGGGACCCATGGGACAGGACCACAGAAGTAAAGCTGTCAGCGGGTGTGGTGGCTCACACTTATAATCCCAATACTTGAGAGGTTGAGACAGGAGGATCACAGGTTTGCAGCCAGCCTCAGCAGCTTAATGAGGCCCTCTGCAATTTAGTGAGACCCTATTTCAAAGTAAAATAAAAAATAGGGCTGGGAGTATATAGCTCAGAGGAATAATCCCCAGCC
>PVLC010048663.1:0-10687 GCA_004027655.1 Graphiurus murinus
CGGTACTGGGGATTGAACTCAGGGGCATTCTACCTCCGAGCTATACCCCCAGCCCTATTTTTTATTCTTTATTTTGAAACCGAGTCTCACTAAGTTGCGGAGTGCCTCACTAGGTAGCTGAGGCTGGCTGTGAACCCGGATCCTCCGGTCTCAGCCTCCCGAATGCTGGGATTACAAGCGTGCGCCACCACGCCCGGCTACTTTTTAATTTTTAAAAAACATTCAATCTATTTTTTAATTCCCCCTCATTTGACATGTTTCCTTAGCTTAAAGGCTGATATGGATACAAACCACTCAAAATAAAACATTAGGAATCAGATTTTGCAGCACAACAAAATATTCATACACTATAACTAAATGAAGTTCATAGCAGTAATACAATAAATATTCAGTGTTAGGAAACTTATTAATATAATATCTTAGTTTAATATATCAAAAGAGAAAATCGTATAATTATCTGCATCATCACAAATGATGAAAATACGTTTGAAAATAATTTAACATTCATTCCTGATAAAATTAAGTCAAATTAAAACAGGAGCAGAGAAATATAGATGAATATAAAACTTGAATGCATTAAAATGATGTTTATTTGAAAATGTAGAGTATTATTGAATTTAGCAATGAAACAATGATATTCACTCTCATCAGTAAAAATTTAAATTATTCTAGCTGAAAGTGGAGGCTCACGCTTTTAATCCCAATACTTGGGAGGCTGAGATAGGAGGCTTGAAGGTTCAAAGCTAGCTTCAGCAATTTAGTGAGAGTCTCAGATACTTAGTGAGACCCTGTCTTCAAATAAAAAATAAAATAGGGCTGGGGGTGCAGCTCAGAGGTAGAATGCCCCTGGTTTCAGTCTACAGCACCTCCCACACACACATTTAAGTTATAGGCAACACAAACAGATAAGACAAGGAAATAAGTAAATAAAATGGAAAAAGGTAAAAAAAATGAAAAAAGGTACATGAGTTATCTTTAGCAGCATACAATATACAAAACCTAGAATAATCAACTGAAACAAAGAGTATAAACCATCATAACATTTGTAAGTTTTTTGGTTTCAAAATTAAGACCATCAAATCAAAGACTTCTGACCCTAAAATTAAAGGAAAATTATTAGGAGCATGTATAGAAATTTCACAATGAAACTATTTTGCACAATTAATATGTTCTAATGATTGTAACTCAAATTATTTTTAAAGTTCACATTAGATTTCAAAAAAGGAGCCACAAAAAAAAGATGTGTCTAGAAATAAAATTGACAAGAAACAACCAAACTTGGTGTGTCAACTTTGATGTATTATAAAGCAAATGTGAGCACAAGCATATTTTTTGAAGGAATGTGGGATCAAAATATGAACTCATTCAAAAGTTAGTGTTTTCAATAAATATACAGCAATGTAGCAAGAGCAAGAGTAACAGATAGGACTGGCTATTCCATACATCAGGGCAGATTAAAAATTTAAACAATAGCAAATAAGCAATATATATGAATGCATGAATATATAAATGTTATCACTCATATAAAATAGCAAATCTAGATAGATCTAAATATACCTAAAGTTTACTTGGATCTGGTAAAGACAGTTTGACACATCAGTTGGAAAGAGATGGATTGATAGAGAAGTGGTTGGTGTTAATTTCTACTCAAACATATAAATTTTGGTATCTACTAAATCTTACATTAAAATAAATTTGAGGTAGGTCAAAGAATTTAAATCTTAAAATTAACCCCCAATTACCACAAATAGTGTGAGTGATGTTCATTGGACAAAGCTGTAAAAAAATATATATTTCAATTTAAAAAAAAAACACAAATATTCCTGGACAGAAAAAACAGTAAAGAAAACAATAGAAATATTTGCTGCATATATCAATTACAAAGGGTTATTTCCATTATACGTAAAAGGGTCCACAGACCTACTAGATAAATAATAATCCAAGAAAATTTAGACAAAAACATGAACAAACTGGTTCAGAAAAGATAAATGAATCTTAAGCACAATACTCAGTCTTTCTTGTGATAAGAAGCACATAAGTTAAATCCACAATATCCAGTCTTTCCTCTGTTAGAACAGTCATGTTTCCTGGGCAAGAGAAGATATTTGCATATATCCCAGTGAGAGTGAGAGTTCCCTGCTGGCTCCTATCACAGTTTACCACAAGCTTGTGGCTTAAAATAAAAGTGCTTTATTCTGACTTCTGGTGGCTCCTGGCATGGATGTGAGGCCCCATCCACTCAATGTCTACCTCTGAGTTCTTATTACCTCTTCCACCCCTGTGTATCTGGACACCAGTGATGGCAATAGGGACTTTTGGACAGTCTCTTTGCTTCAAATCCTTAACCCCTTCTGCCAAGAACCTTTCCAAACAAGGTGACATTCATGGGTTCCCGCATTTGCTCACATCTGCCTGCATTGGGCAGTTAGTTCAGTTCTGATGTTGGCACTGCTCAATGTTTTCATGGGCTTTTAAGTAAGACAAAGGCGCGCAGTGGAAATGTATGTTGAAACTTCACCCATTTATCAATGAGCAACATCTTCCCTGAATAGGATGATAGTTTTTAAAATACTGGAAGAATGTTGCTTAGGTTGGTTTTGGGTATTCCAATTTTGTGTTCTTTTTTTGTACTTTAAATGGTGCCCTGCAATTTTACATCCTAGTGAAATTCAAAGTGTGCACCCAGCACTTACTGTATTTCCCTCTCTATCTTGCCATTATATAATCCCTGCATGCTATAGTGCTGATGTAGGGCAGAGGGAGAATGCTGCTGTATTCAATCCCTAGTACCACAAGCACACACAGAGTTAAATATCACACACACCACACACACACACACACACACACACACACACTGAACTTTGCCAGCAAGCACAGGAGCCTGAGCTCTGCAAAGGAACATGCTATCCCCACCTTGCCTGCAGTCTGTGGGTCTTGAGGATCCGGCACAGCCCTGCCAGGACCTGCCTTAGTAAATGCATGCGATGGCAAACATGTCCCACTTCACACCACAAAGTCTGGGATGACTTGTAATATAGGCATAGAAAGTGAATACCAACGTCTATGGGAAAGATAAGTAGGACTCATACTATTTAGTGGACAAAAATGCTATTAATATTCTTGGAAGGCAGATGCTGGAATATGTGGGAAGAAATTACATAGAAAGAGAGAAATCAATCAATTTCTTAATCAATAAATAAGAGGTAAGGGTGTTAGTACTAAGAATGAGTTAAGAGTTTTATAAGAAAGGAGGAATGCTAACCTCATGGCTCACAAGTTTCTTTTCCTAATACTGAGAGCACAGATTTTGATTTAACCATATCATATGACTAGGTTAGCAACTCAGTTGCAAGAAAGCAATGCAGAGAGTCAGCAGGCAACGGTGTAATAGTAATACATCAAGGAAAAGACAAAGAAGAGTCTGCTTTAAAACACGAAGCCAGGCATGGTGGTGCATACTTGTAATCCTAGAATTCGGGAGGCTGAGACTGGAGGATCTGGGTTCGTGGCCAGCCTCAGCTACTAGTGAGGCACTCTGAAACTTAGTGAGACCCTGTTTCAAAATAAAGAATAAGAAATGGGGCTGGGGGTATAGCTCGGAGGTAGAATGCCCCTGAGTTCAATCCCCAGTACTGCAAAAAAAAAAAAAAAAAATCAAAAAACAAAAAAAAACATGCAATACCAGTTAACTCTACTAGACTTGGGGCTGATCTGGTGGGACAGGTTTGGGTCCTGAGAAGAGATGAAAGATTTTGAAATGCTACTTTTGTGATAAGGCACTTAACACTGTAACGACACTGAGAGGAACTTTTCACTGCATTTGGGGTTAAGCAGAGGAAGACGGGAAACACCTTGTGATAGCTGGTTTTTATGGTTTACCTTTCCAGAAATCTTGGTTCCAGTTAGTAAACACAGTGACTATTAAAAATTGAATTATGTAACTTTATGACTAAATAAATTATTCTCAGTGCACATATATTTTAATTACTTTGCTTTCAGGTTACTTAAGTCTACTGTATGTCAAGCTGGATGTATGGTGCAATGGCATGCTACTGTGCATGTCTTCCAACTCTGCACACATGCTTCTCACACGCCAAATGGTGTGTGAACTTGTGTCTACCTGCAAACTCTTCTCCTAGCTCTGTCCTCTGTCAATGTCTGAACCTTTGTCATAATCCTTCATATGTGTTCAAAATCACGCACCTGATAAGGCAGACCCACCCCTATGAATATTGATTTTGATTAAATAATTAAAATCAGTAGCCTATAGTTTTTAACTCCTATTGGATCTAACAATTCATCTGAAGATGTTGCAGACAACAATAAAATCTAATAGTAGCAATAATAACTCTTTTTTTTCGATTTTCTTGTACTTTGTGTTGTCTTCTCTCATGGCACCAACTGGCATCGTGGACATCTTTGTGTAGTTTTTTGTTGTAGGAGGAATGCTCTCGTTGGTATTAAACATGGTGCTTGTACAGGTTTTGTTGATCTTCCAAATAAATTTCAAGAACTTGCTTTGCTGTTTCTTCTTCTTTCTAGCAAGAGACGTTGGATTTTGCGAAGTTTGTGTGCAAATTTAGACACGCTCATAGTCTTTACAGACTGTCCTTTAGTGGGCTGTGGTGGGCTGCATAGAACCTCAGGTCCATGACCTACCAGCTCACCAGAACTGTGGACTCTTAGCCAGGTGCTCACCCAGCTCCTTGGTGTTCCCTGGAGAGCTTGTATCTCTTAGGATAAAAAGAACCAATTTTTGTTGCTTTCTGAAAATTTCAGAAGGGAATTTTATTATCTCAGGGTAACCCCCAGATTTAGAATTTTGTCACGGTTTTATCCAAAGGGCAGGGAGATGGTTCTTGGGTAGAGGACTGGCTTGCAGCCAGTGGGTAGAGGGTTAGGTTTTCTGTTTGCCACACTCCTGATCTCCCTTTTGTACTTTTAGTTGTGCAAATGGACCACTAGCAATGGCAGCTGTGGAGAGACCAGCTATGGCCCCGGAATAAGCAGCCCTCATGCAGTAAAGAGACAAATGTCCAACTCTGGGGACCTGCTGTCAGACAAGCTTTGCATAGTACACCGGTTCCCATACTATTGGCCCGCACCATCAAACACTGTGGAACCATTTTATGCCATAAGCTGGGCTTGATGAACAGAAGAAGACTGTACTCTCCACCCAAAGTCTTTCAACGCCACATCATGAAATCATTTTTTACTGCCCCTTAGATTAAAGCATAGATAGAACATCAAACTCTGGAATTACTCTCCAATAATAAACATTTCTTGTGCATCATTAGCTCCAAGAATGGTTCCTTCTCAGTGACAAAGCATCTGTCCCTTATAGGTGTCAACGCTCCAGGGTCCTTCAAAGTCCTGGTTTTGCACACTGCCTGAGTCTTGCAGAGGCCATCAGGGTGGAGCAGGAGTGGTCAGTTGCTTCTTTGTTAGCTTGTCTGTAACTGGCACTGGCAAGTTTCTTAGTGCTCTAAAAGAAACATGGAGATGGAGAAGAGGCAAAGGAATAGGGCCAGTTTCCATTGACCGGCACTGCTGTAACCTGGTATCAGAGGCAGATGTGTAACTGCTAACTCTGCATGTTCCAGCACTCTGCTTCACACAGCATCTGACAGCTACAGCGGCACCAGCTCCGCAGCTTCCCACTCAACACTCCTGGCCTCTTTCTTCTGTGGTTGCTTCAGTCAGAAGACCTACTGAGCTGGGTCCTGTTTAAAATCACCGAGTCCAGCTCCTCCCGAGTGCAGGCTCTTCCTGGTCCAGAAGGAGGTGGGGCCTTCTTGCCTCTAAGGCTGGGAATGACCTCCCCTCCTCTGTCTCCTGAGACAACACACTCACCCACCTCTTTCCAGCCAGTCATCTGCAGCTGGATTTGATGGCCCAGGTCATGGTTGCATGAGGTCAGTAGGTTGCCCATCTCTTCAGCTCTTATACATCTCTGTTAAAACTTGGTATATCTGCTGTACCTAAGAGATGGCCTGTGTTTACTGCAGAGCATGAGCCTGAACTGCCCTGGCTCACTGAGTAAGCACATCCCTTTTGCCCGCCCACCCTTCCTTCCTTCCTTCCTTCCTTCCTTCCTTCCTTCCTTCCCCTCCTTCCTCCTCCTCCTCCTCCTCCTTCTTCTTCTTTTGCTTGTGGTACTGGGGATTGAACGCAGGGACATTCTACCTCAGAGCTACATCACCAGCCCTATTTTTTACGCTTTATTTAGAAACAGGGTCTCACTAAGTTGCAGAGGGCCTCACTAAGTAGCTGAGGCTGGCCGCGAACCCAGATCCTTCTGTCTCAGCCTTCCAAATACTGGGAGTACAAGTGTGTACCACCACGCCCAGCTTCCTTGGATTTAAAAAAACCTCAAAAACATTGCCGCACAGTTCCCACCGCCTCACACTTTGACTTACTTGGTAAGGAGCGCAACCCAGCCATGGATATTTTATGTAAGTCCTTTGTGGTTCTAATATCCTGTGAAGGCTGAAGCCACTGCCCCAGGACATGAATGCTGTCCACCTAAACGGTCCCCAGAGGACTCTCCTATGTGGACACAGGGACCTCTAGCCCCAGCACTGATGACCTCTCCACCCACTTCTCCCTGTTCATCTGTTATCTCTCTCACTTCAGATTGTGGAAGTACTTAGTACCTACCAGACCATTCTACATTCAAATCTGTCCTAAAATTTTGTTCAAAGACTGAGTCTAAAAGAATCACATTTACAATCATGGTAGGGATTGAAAAAATAGTCCAGAAATTTTGAATGTGAAGGAATATAGTCAGCGATCAAATTCAGTTTTTAGATATCTACAGGCACCAAAACAAACTTCTAGGGTATTACTACCTGGAAAAGTAGTGGAAATAATTTTAGTTCTGTTCTTAAACAGCATATTATTTTGAATGATTAGTAACATCCATCCTGAGAGGTATCTATTTGGGCTTATATTCGGGTTTTGAATATTTTTGAAGAGGATTAAAATGCTGTGAATGTCTTTGGACTGCTGGTTATAGATTCTTTAGAAATCCTGCTTCAGTGTGCTAAGAAGATTGAGCTGAACACCATCAGCTGGGCAGCAGCAGCCTGAGAGAACTATAGTTCTGATTAAGCAACCACAATAACTGAGCAAACGAGCTCAAATGAATGGCTTAAATATTGTTTGCAGTTTGCAAATTAGATATACACAGGCAAGAAAAATGTTTCTATACTTTCCTTCCCCAATTATGCTCAGTTGGTTAAAATATTTCCCATAAATAAGAGGTTTGGGACTCTCAAACCTGGGTTCTGATTTTGGCAAAATAAATTTGCAAAATAACCTTGATTCTGGGGCATACAATCCCAAATCAAAGCTATTTACAGTGCAATTTGGCAGACTGCAATCCAAAATCAGGGCTCTTCAGAATTTCATCATACTGAATTGTGGGGGGAAAAAATCAAAATGAGCTTTATTTCCTTTTTGAAAACTTTTCTTTTAATTAAAAAAACTCCTGTATCTTTTTAGACGGCGAAAGTGTAGCAAGGAAATTCTCATTAAAAGAGGAACTGTATCAGTCAGGGTCCTGGTGAAAAACAGATGGTAAGCTCAAATTGGGCAATTTGAGGAGTGTTTAATAGAGAGACCCGTTATAAACGTCTGAGCAGAGTGTAGGATGGTGCTGTGCCTTGCAGCATCCTGGGCTGGGTAGGGGATGGAGAAGTTAATCAGCATCTGGATAGGAGGGGAGGAGTGGGGGTTCATCACCTGGTGCAGGGAGATTTCCAGCCATATTCCCCACAGGGGAGGAGTTGGGAAATAAATGCCCAACCTCTCGCTCCCCAGTCTGATTTCTTGTCAGTTTTTCCTGTTGTCTAAAGGTAAGTGGAGCCAGAGGCCAAAGGCTCAGCTTTTATTGGTCAGCCTCCTGAGGTACACAGTATCCATCTGGATGGGCAAGAGGGAGGCATTCTGTGGTGTGTCCCGATGGTCCCTGTCATGTTGGGGTGGACTCTGCGTTTGTGGATCGCATGCATGCACAGCCATGATGGCAGCTGTATGTGCACCTGGCTATATTTCATTTGTATCAACCAAGCAGGTGAATGAATAGGGATGTGACAGGTGACTCTGGTATCTTCCAAACATTCAGGGGGTATTTTGTCTCTTAGATTCCTTGTAAAGGTGGTGTTCCTCTTGGGTTGCTCTCTTGGCAAGGTTAGTGCGAGGGCGCTTTGTGGGGCTGCCCTCTGAACTTTTCTGCTGTGGTAGTCTTTACTGGTCAAGGGAAAGGCAGGAAAATTATCATAGGAACAATATATTTGTCCTTGCCCTACCCTCTGGGACTGGAAACCACCACAATGCAACTACCATCCAACCAGCTTGTGGGAGGAGCTCAGCCAAGCTCTCATGGGCCATTGAAACATTTTGTGTTTTCCAGGCAAGTGTCAGATTTGAACCAGTGCCTTAATCCTAAGGACATCCTTGTCCCCTGTGAAATATACTGGCTAGTCAGTAGACTCCTCTGGGGAGTCTGGGAGACTTCTGTGCCCACGTCACAGGGCTCTTCTCAAAAGGACCCAAGCCCACCCTGCACCTTCAGATATCTTGTCTAGTGGTTGCCAATCTTGGGCTGATATTAAAATCATCTGGGAAGTTTCATAAAGCCCTAGTGAGCCTTTGGCTGTAATCCCTGCCACTTGGGAAGCTGAGGCAGGAGGATTGTGAGTTTGACACTAGCTTGGGCAATGTAGCAATACTCTGTTTAAACAAAACAAAACAAGCAAGCAAGCAAGCAAACAAAAAATTTCAGGTCCTTGGTGCCACCTCCAGAAATTCTGCCCTACTTGGTCTTGGATATGGCCTAAGCTTTGTGAATTTTGAAAGTTCCCCAAAGTGCCTCTGAGGGGGGCTGAAGTTTGAGGACCTCTACTCTAGAACAGTGAGGTGGGTCTTCGCAGAGCAGGTTTCTGTGCTTTGACCAACTTCCCTGGGAGATTCTAATAGGACCAGAGACTGCTGGGACAGACAACGAAGTGGTAGCAGCTGTTCTTCAGACTGTAATCATGGCCAACCTAGCAGACCATTTACATCAGCCTAGAGATAGAGGCGCCATGTGAAACCCACATCTCTCCACAATGAGCACAGACATGCTTCTGAACAATGTCTGCTCAGTTCTTGTGCTTAATCCGCCTTGCTGCCTCTTCTCTCCTGTGCCCCAAGCTCCTGCCAACAGAGCTTGGCTGGGCCGCATACATTTTGGATGCATATCTACTTCCAGAGCAGACTCGGTGCTTCTTCTTCTTCACCCTGGACATGCTGGGATCTGTCAGCCTGCAGGCATGGGGTAGATAGTGTGTTCTGAGGAGAATTAGCATCAGCCTGTAGGACTTCTGGTTTAAGTGAAGTTCTTTGTAAGCTTTTGTGCAAGGGGAGACTGGTTTCTTCCTATGGGGAAGAGCATCAGAAAGATTTGGGAGTTCAACACCCTGATCCTTGAAGTTTAAGCACAGATGTCTCAGGAACCTATACTTCTGATGTGCATGAGACCTATCAGGATTGAGAATTTGTCTGCAATCCTTAAGTTCAGACCCAAGCTTGGTTTCAATCCTACCTGGTCCCTGACTCCAGAAGATGAGGTGCTCTATTAAATCCATTGCTGAGACTTTCTGATTTCTACTCTCCTTCTCAGCTTGATGTCCACTGATTTTGAGTTCTCTCTAGGCAGGGATTCCAAACTTCATCACTGTTGACATCTTGGGCATGATGATTGTGGGGTTTAACACTGTAGGATGCTTAGCCATATTCCTGGTGTCTATTCACTAGATGCCATGGTAACCTTTCATCTCCAGGTGCTGATTACCAAAAATTATTTCAGCTGTGGCCAAAGCTTTCCTGAGGACAGCATCAACACCCATTGAGAAGCACCCCTCTAGAGCTGCTAGGAAAAGCCCTGCAGTACCATAATCTTAGTGTCCACATTAATGCTATGGGGACTTAGCACCCAGCAGTTAAGAGATCCACTCTTCAACAGCTTGACCTCTACTTGCCCTTGGCTTCTGGTCCACTTTAGCTTGAGTAATCATGATCTCCCATATGCAGTTGGATCTCTCCCAGAGTCCTATGTCCAGGATCTGTTTCATAGAGCTATTTCTAGAACCAATCTCCTTATCATTTAACATCCCAGAAAGAAACAGCTGTTACACTAAACTGGAGCAATTTGACAACAGTTTAATCAAGGGGCTATTGACACAGATGTCGACAGAATGTAGGAAAACTAAAAGATAGGAAAGGACAGTATAGTACCCTGAGCTAGTTATGGGGGCTCTGTTCCTACTCTAAGCCTGGATTAGCAAGAAGAAAGGGAGAGGGAGAACTCCCAGAACCCCAGGACCAGCATGGAGAGATGGACAGAGGCTTACATTTAGTATGTTTTTCTGGACTGTATAGGCATAGATATTTTTTCTTTCTTGTTTATGCTTTCCTTTATGTTCCAAGACACCAATACAAACCATATATTATTTTAAAAATAAGACTGAAACTTATTAAAAAATAAAGATCCATGTCTAAAGCCTACAACATTAGAGAAGTCACATTTTTAATGAGTTCACAGGTGAACTGGGGGATACTCTTTGAGAACCCTTAATTCAGGCTCTGTGCTTACAGGACTCTTTCTTTTTTTTTTTTTTTTTTTTTTTTTTTTTTTTTTTTT